>JAOTRQ010064646.1:0-13123 GCA_028565875.1 Hoplisoma paleatum
ACCAATGGAATTTGGCCGACTAGTAATTTTTTCGGTCGACCAACGAATAATCGATTATTTGCGGACAGCCCTAGTAACGTCACACAGCATTTATCACGGACTTGTATCGGGTATACAACATATTCTAAACTTTTGTGGACTAGTCCACATTCTTTCATCCCCTACATTCTGAAATGCAGCACTTTTAGCCAATTCTCCCAATAGGCCAAGGGTGTCAAACTTGAATACACAATGGGCCAAAATGTAAGACTTGGGCAAAGTCGTGGGCCAACATTTACATTTATTGACAAAAATCTTTCTCTGGATATAACAAGAAACCTTTTCATATGGCCCTGCTTATTATGCTTAAACATGGAATATGGAACAAGCTTAATACAAATCAAAAATTTAAAAAATGTCGCAATACATGTGCTGGATAATGCCAGCGGGGCATTTCTAGAGGTCATTTGGTCTTGTTTGGTGGGCCAAATATAATCACGCTACAAGACAAAATTGGCCCGCGGGCCACGGTTTGACATCTATGCAATAAGCTTACAAAGAATTAGTAGCAGGCACCACATATAAAAATAAATCACCATTCTACACCGTTAACAAGGATCGAAGTAGCTTCACATTTCATCAGTGGAATTGGGAAGGGCTTTGACATTTGACAGATGTTTAATGCATCCCAAATGAGGGTCTTCTTCCTCCGCAGGGCACATTTAAAGGGCGCATCCCAAGGCGGTCCCAATTTGAATGCTGTCCCAATTTAAGTTCACTTTTAAATACGATTAGTTTGTAACAAGCGTTCGGGGGACTTCTTTATTTGTCAAATGTTTACTTTACCAAATTAATTTAAAAGAAAAAGAATTGTCTTTAATCTCGAAGTAAATTATTTATTCTGACTTTCTGAGAACTGCATAGATTCCAGCTGTTGCAAAAACATCTGGTGACTGTCTACATGAGAATTAAAAGCACCAAAGAACGCGTCTAGTTTTCTCAGTGCTCATTAATCGACTTATCCCGACTTAATTTCAAGATGGCAGTGACCGGACAATTACGTCAAGGTACTGTATAAACAGTGTTTTTAATAAACTATCTGTGAGCTTTCAAAGTTCTTAGTGCCTCGTTTTATATGCCAGGTCCCTCAGAATTCTACCAACAAAGTGAGGAGCTACTTGGAGTGATTTATTTATATGGAGCATGGAGTTAAAAGTGCTGTATTTGGGAATACTGGGGTGAACAGATGCGAGCATTTCAACAAAAGAGCAAACTTGTTTTGTTTTCTTATTTGAACACGCCTCAAGTCAATTTCACATTGACGTTCTCCTTTAGACAACACGTGCATTTATTATTATTAATATGTATATGTTTTAGGAGTATTTTTTAGACATGAGAGCTATAAAAGAGCATCCTATATGCTGCATTGTTTTATTGATTTGGCAAACTATTTAATATCGTATGGTTTCGTTTAGATTGAAGAATGGAGGAGCTCTTTTCCAAAACGCTAAAAATTCATTTTGATTGTTTCATGTCAGAAATATGACATGATAGGTGTTTTGAAAAAAAAAGAGCTCTTTCCAGGACTACCTGGGTCCAAAATGCATCGGAAGCCTGTTACAAAAACGGAACTCTTGCAGTTTTAGGATGTTTGTTTTCAATCATTACCTTGTGTAACACGGAGAGAAGTCTGGGCGATGTATTACAACCACTATCTGACACTTTGTGATGAATTACAATCCAACATCTGGCAGTCTAATCAAGTTTGATGGATGGCTGAACACATACATCTGTCGGTACAGGGTCAGCTAGAAAATTCATCAAGTAATGAAGACGAAGATGAAAAAATAAATAAATAAATAAACAAGTTCCGGAAAGATTTACAAAATGCCTTTTTCTAATTCAACTTTAAATGAATTTAAAAACAAAAACCATGCTTTGTGTTTTAAACGCTAGTGTTCTCTTTTATTGTGCTTCTTCCCAATGTATTAAAAGAAACATACAACCGACACCAATGAATGCAGTTTTGAAGGCACAATGCTTCATCATTGATCCTCTCGGCAAGTCGAGTCAAAAGTCGAGTCAATTGTATTCGTATTGCACAATCGACATCGTCACAGAGCAGCTTTACCTCCAGACCTTGATAAATGATAAATGCTCCCAAACACCCCCAGGCTTCTGCAAAGTGACTAATCTGTACTATAGACAAACTAGTCTAGCACCTGCACGTTCTAGTTATGCGTCACATATGTTCCCTAACAAATGAATACGAGTACTTCGTACACTGTCGTACAAAATGGTCATTTATATTTTAAGAAGAGTATGTGGTCGTGTCTGACTTAAAATTTTGAGGGGAAGAGGAATCAAGTGAGGAAGGTTTTGAAGAACCTTCCAGAAAATAATATAACATAAGATGGGCTTTAATGTAATACATTATGGCAGAGCAGTGAGCCAGTGCGAATAACGATCGCTGTGCCTCTCAACGAGAAGATTCAGGGATTGGTGCCCAGGCAGAGTGATCCATTGCCAAGCCTGGGTACATAGGGAGCGTTGGGTCAGATAGTCATGCAAAAACTAATCCAAATACAGATCATGACCCACTGTGGTGACATGTAACCTGAGCAGCCCAAAATAATAAGGATAGTAAAGAAAAAATGGGCATTGTTGATGGATAGTTTCTGCGTCGATACTGTACATCTAGTGCAAAAAGGTGTCCCCTGCTAATATACCTCAGTTGGCATGGAAATAAGAGTAAAACTAATAATACGATTGTTAATTTAATAACCAATGATGCTTAAGTGGTTCACAATCACAGTACCACTGTTGGTCAGCTGTTGTAGACGGGGGGGAGCTTTTTGGTACAAGGATAGACACCAAAAAGGTCATTGATTCAAGCTTTACAACTATTAAGTTACCACTGTTAGACCCCTGAGCAAAATGCTCAAAATGGTAAATGCTGTTATTGTAAGTGGCTTTGGGAAAAAATATGTGCTAAATGCTAAATATGCTAATACAAATGTAAACTGGAATGTAAAAACACAAGATACTTTCATGATCTAGAACTAATTACTTTTTAATTTAACATGCCCAACACTGGTAGGGACAGTCCTAAATCCAGACAGGAAAAGCGTCCAATGTGAAAACCAGACCAAATTAATGGCACAGACCCAAAAGGACCTCGGGGTCAAAAGGGGACCATAACTAATCCCTATTAATTTAGTTCATATTGGCCCCGGACCCCAGTAAGTCTGTCGACTGTCCTGCTCGTCGATATATCGGATGACATCAGTGGCAAACTGTGTTCCAACAGTGGCAACTACAATAGTGGAGAGGGGCTTGAACCGTTGACCTGTTGATTACTATTGCATTACCTTAACTACTAAACCATCACTGCCCGAAGTGCAGTTGATTGACTCTTCCTAGCCCTATGACTTTTCCTAGCCCTATGAACATCTGTGAGTATTTGTGTTTTGCACATGTTTTTATTTTAAATTTGTCTATTTTTTTCTTTATTTATTTTTTTGCATCACTGGTGTAATGGAATGAATTGCTATGGTAACAGTGTTGCTCTGATATTTGTTTCGATGGTACTTTTTAAAAATGAAAACCGATGAGTTGAAATATTGCTGCTGCTATTTAATAGTATCTGTACAATGTGTAACTATTTATTTCTCCCAGAAATCTGTAAACAACATTTGTTCTATGTGAGAAAGATGAGAGGTTACAGATAATGTACAGGAGTTAAAGATTTGATTTTTTAACTTTCTTCTAACAAAGTGTGATCTTGTACATTTTATATAAATAATACTTAAGTGTCCATTGTAAATATGTACATTTTTTTATGTACGCATTTCATTTATTTATTTACCAACCGGACTGAATGGATGGTTTTGCCACCTGCCTTTAGGGAAAAAAACACACAACCTGATATAAACATACTTATATTTGCTGTTGTAAATCCATGGAAATTATTGGGTGAGACATGACAAATTGATAAATAAACTTTTTGCTGTATTGAAAAACGTTGATCTATTTTCCAAGAAAGCCGCTGGACGTCTGGATTATTTTCTTGTTGTTTATCTTCGTCTGAATTTTTTTTTTCATTTACTTCGAATCTCATAATTATGTCACAGACATTATAAGCGCAGCTGTGGCTTGTTGGTTTGAGAACTGGGTTTGTGATTGAAAGGTTGCCAGTTCGATTACAGTCCGAGAGTCAACATCACAATTTCAAGGCACCGAACCCATAACTGAACTGCTTCCCCAGATGTCATGGCTAGGGCTGCCCACTATACCGAGCTTGTATAGCAGTGAGCTATACTCACTGCTGCCCAATAGTGTTAATCCAACATGTATAAAAATGAGTGGTAAAGAATTCTAAAATTCTTCATATAACTAAAATAATATATGCATTTTAAAAATAATCTGTGATCATCTTTGCTTGGCAGATTTGTACCTTCTTAATAGGACAAAATTTGGAAAGAATAATCAAAATCATTGTAGACAACAGTGCATATTAAATGCATATATTATTTTAGTTCTAATGCTAGCAAAGATTTTTTTTCTCTTTGGTCCCAATTCATTGCCAGTATTCATTTACTGAACTGCAAAATTCCCTGCAGAACCAGAAGACAGGTATAAGTATTTCACTTTTCATTATCGTCAAGAAGCTTGTTAAATGAAAAAGATTTCTTAGATGCGTGCATTCCTCCGTTACTAAGCAACAATTTTCAGACCTTAATACAAAACGATGACACGGTTGCCAGCAAATATTTGTGTGCTTATTGGTACTGACGTAAAGATAAAAAGTACTCGGGGGGTTTTAAAAAAAACGCAAATGTTGCAGAGCATTTAGATTTTGCTCGTTAATGCACAAAAAAACTTCAGAGACCTTGAGAATTTACTTTCCTACCATGTGCTACATAAACATTAACACCCGTGCACTGTTCGAACCAAAAGCTGGTGACATTATGCACATTTTTAGGACCTAAGACCAAGTCAGTTGTAGCCAGGCAGTAACAAATCAGTTACAAAGTTGGTTTGAGTCTTATCACAGCCATGTTGCCACTGTTCAAGTATGCCACCATATTTGTGTGTGGCACTTAGGTGGTGCAACAGTGTTTTGCAAGAACCAACTACTAAAACTAACTATTCTGACCCTACTACTGTAATCTAGGGTCAGAATGCCCATCAGGTATCTAGTGCTTGTCTGGTACTGGTGACATCTACAGATTGGCATTCTGTCCGGTATTATAGTCATTTCAAATTAAATTACTTCTAGATTGAGACCAGGATTAAGGATTTGTTTGTTTGTTTGTCTATACGAGTTTTTATTACAGCTTACACCTGTTTATCAGTTTAAGTTAAATTCCAACACCGTCAAGGTTTATTTTGTATCTTTAGTTATGAGTCAGGAGGAAATCTGCCGTCTCTGAGAAAAGCCATACTGGAAGATCAGGATCTTTTTTGTGGGGAAAGGTTCTGGGTTTAAATCCCAGATGGCCAGGCTGGGTTCTCATTGGGTTTGATTCCCGAGGGCTTCCCGTGTAGATGTTTGTTTACTTCGAGTTTTCTCACATGGTCCAAAAACATGTAGGTAAGCCAAATTAAAGAGACAAAATTGTCCGTGACTGTATTTGATGAGTGTTTCATTTGAAACATGCGTGATGAACGACCGTTTCCTGTCATGGATACGACCTAGAGTTTAAAACATGATGTTAAAATGTTCAAAAAATTAATAAATAATAACAATGTGAGTGTTGAAGGTCTTTTTTTCCATGCAGCACGGCCATCTGAAATCCCTAATCAGAGATTGTAAGTCATAACTTATTCATTATTCATTGTGTGGCGTTCGTGACTGGAGGAAGTGTGACAGCACCTCGGTGGGAGACTGACCCAGCCGTAGCTGACCTTCCAACCGTAGAAGATGAATTCACACATAAAATTTACACAGGATGTGAATATTCATTGCAAAATCAGTACTAAAGATGAACGGATAAAACAAAACAATAAAGACAAAAGCAGATTAGAAGATGGGTGGTAAAAATAGAAACCAGTAAAACCCAATACACATAAGATTTCAGAAGACCTGAGTTTGTATCCTCAGATATCCACTCCCAGTCCAAAGACATGCATCAAGCCTTTGCAGCCTGTTATTATTTATTTATTGAGCATTTTATCATCATGTTTTAAACCCTAGATCAGGGTTCACCAACATGGTGCCCGCGGGTATGGCTGCATATTTTGCATATTGATATTTATTTGTTACCTACCTTGTTAAATTATTGTTGAAGATTATTGTGAGAAATCATTTACATGATCATCTTCACATAGATGAATATCATTCATTATTAATAATAACATGTCATTAAAGATTATAAATTTGTGATTTCACAAGTGTGTATCAAACTGGTAGCCCTTCATATTAGTTGGTACCCAAAAAGTAGCTCTCAGTTTCAAAAAGGTTGGTGACCCCTGATCTAGATTATATCCATGACGCAAAACATCACGTCATTCATCACACAAACACATTCATGGACAATTTGGTCTCTTTAGCATACAAACTCGACACAGAAATTCCGACGCAGGAATCGAACCCGGGACATGTCGATGTGAAACGACAGCATTATGCCGCCCCATATGCACGTGATCAAGTTAATTGGCGGTATTGAAATCTGTCCCGTGTGCGTGTTTTGCCTCTGTAGCCTGCAACAGTCTGTCATCTTGTTGAGGTGTTTGGTGTATTTACCCAGTGTGTCCTACCATGACCCCGGAAAGAATATGCGTTGATAAAACCAGATAATGTATGGATGGAATTTCTAATTATTAATTTTCAAAGAAGAGTTCTGTTAATGGCCATCGTGACTGGTCTGTTGTTCATACATGCATGGAATATAAAACCCAAAGACGACATCTTACAACTGACACAAAGTAACACATTACTTACTCATTTACTTACTAAGTAAGTAGGAGGGGAGGTGGATAAGCTTTGTTCTCCTCGATAAGAGCAAGGTGGGCATTGGCAGAAAGGAAGCGCGATGCAATTTAGTAGCTGGGAGCTATATCAAGAGAGGAACGCAAAAGCCATGTGATTATACCATTGAATCACATCTGGCTTTCACTTGTTATTCAACCTTAAGAAATAATTCTAGTAATCAACTTCATATTCCGCCAAGTTCTAAGGCAGATCAAAAAAAAAATGAAGCAACAAACTGAAAATAAAAACAGACAAACCGTTACATTAACGAGAATCAAATTCAATCCCATGAAGCCTTAAGGGACCACAAATACATTTAATACATTTTAATATGCTGACGGCCTTCCACTGTATTTATGGGTATTTTTGATCATTCCTTTTAAATATTCTGACTCAAGAATAATTAACGCTGAAGCAATAAGGATTACTTTCACTGGAACTAAGTGGCCAAGAACGACTCCATTCAAATAAATGCCGTTGTCTTAGCAACTGCCAAAGTATGACTTGGCGATGAGACAGACAAGCCAAGAAGCTTGATTCATCACTCCAACCAAAACACGTCTGTACTGCTTTAGAGTCCAGTGGAGGAGTGCTTAACACTTCTGGATCCTGGCTTGCATTATACATGGTGATATAAGAATTGTACCCATCATGCTCTGAAGCTCTTTACTCACCGTTCTTGAAGTACTGGAGTACGAATGAAGTTTGAAGGTCTGTAGCGACTCAGCAGAAAGTTGGTGACCTCTGATATGTATGTGACTTGGTACTTGCTGACCTCATGTCGGCCGTATTACGTGACCGACTAATTTACCCCTCGAATGTTGTTAAAGACTTTTGGAGACTCGGATGGAAAAGCACACATAGCCCACACCCAATTTATTACAACCTTCACCCATAACACACATACCTACAGCAACTCCACTGTCCACAGATTCTACTTAAGAGGCAGATCATCTTTCATTCTGTAAATATATATCATATTTATGAACAAATAATAATAATTATAATGACAAAAAACAATAATAAAACAATAATAACATTACCAATAGGATCAATAATCACAAAAACAAAAAACTACAGCAATAACAACACTAACAATAACTAATAAATAATTAATAATTAGTATAACTAATATAATAATCAATATAATTATATTAATATAATTAATTAATAATTAGTATAAATAATTATTATAACTAATAATCATTACAATAAAAACTACATTAACAAATAATCAAACTAAGAGTAAAAATATTATGATAATAATAGTAATAAAATTTGTAATAACATCTAAAACAGAAATAATAATAATAATAATAATAACTACCTATTTTACTGTGATATGATCCAGGTTACACTATGTTGGACATGCATTGGTGTAGTGGCATTTTTCACTGCACACCAGTGTCTGAACTACCCCACCATGCGAATACCAGAAAATATTTCATTGTTTTACTATTTCATTTCTAGCATTTTATTTATTTCTATTCATTTTCTGAGAAGCAGTTATGTTTGCCGATTAAAGAAATGCTCTTTTTGATTGGACAAATGGTTTGGACCACCGTTTCCTTTCTCAGCCATTTCTGTTTTTGTGACACACTTGATATAAAACAAAGAAATACTTTAATGCATTGTACATTCTAAATACTTTTTAAATTTAGATTATATTGCTCATTACGGTCCTAACACTATTTATATGACCATTAACAACATCTGTCTCTTAGTATTCTTGTACCGGGAGAAAACAGTTTCCAGCTTCCCCCATAAACTCCTGGAACTAAAAGCCAGCCTGGCACGTTCTAAAACACAAGTGTCTTGGCCCTGATGTATTTTGTCCCATCGCTCGTGCCAGACATTGTGATTTAGAAGTGCCAAGACAGGAACGGAGCGCTACTGCGTGGCCCAGGGAATGAAAAATAAGAGCTGACGGCGAAGGCCGACAAAGACATGCCGCATTTTTCACAATCAGAAAAAGGGAAAAAGAATCTGCCTCCACAGCAATACGGAAATCATTCTTTCCCATCGAAGAAGCACTTACCTTCTGGGTGCAAAAATCAAGATTTATCAAACAGGGAGGAGGCTACAGAAAAGCCCTGAGGCAGAAGTCTGATAAGAGGTGGGTGAGGTGATGAATAAACCCCTATACGCTCATCTAAATGAATGGAACAAGCCCGGCAGGTAGCCTGATAAAGTCGTCTGTCTGATGGTCCGACGGGTTTGCAAATTGGAGAAAGCGCGAGGATCAAGGTTAATACTATTAATTCTAATCACTTAAACCTAACACATAGTACACTGCGAAAGTATTTATCCTGGGCAGACGTTCACCTACCGCCAACAGTGCGAATCCACAAATACTTGTAACCCCCCTAAAAGTGCTTCTAAATACCTATTTTGACGGTTGAACCTGTATATTGGCGCAAACATACGCATGTACAAACCCGACTGTTGCGACGTTTTAAAGACGCCAACCATGGCAAGATCTGTCCTTCAGAAGAATCAGGGAGATGTGGGGTTTCCTCGAATAACTAAAACATAACGAGTTGTACAGAACAATGAACCGCCTATGAATGCAAAAACACAAATAGGCGATCTACTGTATTGTGCTTTTTTACTGCTCTCACTAGGTTCTCACTAGGCACAGCACCCAGTGACAAGTTTCTGCGTTTAGCAGACACCTTTATCCCATGCAACGTCCATTACAGCAGTAACGGTATACAGTCTGAGCAATGAGGGTTGCTCAAGAGTCCGCCAGCAGTGGATTGACTAGATCTGGATCTTCTAAAGTTCAATTCAAACAGGCAAGAAGTTCTCGAATTTGTAGATCCTTCAGAATGGTTTGAAGATTGGATTACAGCCTCCACTGGATTACTAGTCAAGTAGCATACAAGCTACAGCTGGCCTACAGAAGTTAGAGATTAGATCCTTTGATTACGGGCACTAGACTTGTGACCTGTCAGCGCTGGAAATTTAACCGGCAATCTTCTGATCACAAGTTTAGTTCGCTAAACACCTGGCTGTTTGTGTTTATTAACTGACCGGACATCTGTTTGCTCTGTAAACGTTGTGTAGTTTTGCTATCACCATTTTAATTCCAATAACCCCAGCTAAAAAACATTCATGACCACAAAAAAGAGAAGCAATACACCTTGTTGTGAAAAAAATGGTTTTAGTTATATCTGCTATTTACATAGCTCTGTCCTTCCTGGGGGGACAAAGATGTTCAAGAAGCACAGTAAAAGTGTTTAGGAAGTGTCCAGTGATCGAACAATGATCTATCCAACATACACTATAAATGGAAGTGTAGATTAAAGACAAATCAGTAGAAAATAACAACAAGATAACAAATGGGATACAATTCTAACAAGGTGGCTGTACCTGCTGGGGGACAGGGAGGTAAGTTAGCTTATTAGGTTGCTGACAGCATTTTTATTCTTTTATTTATTTATTTATTATAATTAGTTTCTGTTAGCTTTATCCATTGTGGATGTGTTTCTATTTCTGAACAGATGCACCATGTAACACTATTGATTATGTTGGTCCACCATTTACAGCTAGAACAGCTTCAACTCTTCTGGGACTCCGTCAACAAGGTTCAGGAGTGTGTTTATGGGGATTATGACCATTCTTTCATTCCAGAAGTGCACATGTGAGGTCACATTTTGATGTTGGTACGAGAAGGTCCAGCTTTCAGTCTCCGCTCTAACTCAACCCAAACGTGTTTCAAGTCGAGGTCGAGACTCCCCATCACAGTTCCTCCACAGTGGAATTCACTGAGATTCTGAAAGCTGAATTCTGCCTGCATGTTAAGGGGCATCATTTTATACACCGGTGGCAACTGGAAGTTATTGGAACGCCTGATTCTGATAATTTGGATGGGTGAGCAAATACTTTTGACAATATAGTGTATTTACGGTATGTATATTGGTAGGTTCCGGTGCCTAACCCACACAAATACAGTGGGGGATACTGTAGTTGGCCAAGGGATACTAATCTACTAACAGGTGGTGGGTACTAGCTGCTTGACTCAGAGACAAAGCGCTGGTTAGTTTGACATCTGCCATTGCGGTAGATATCATTTCTTTAGGTTTTGGTGTTTCCTCACGCCTGTTTGTGGCTGAAGCCGGTACTAACTCAATCGTCTTACAGCTTGCTGCCTTTTACGTTTGTTTACAGGCTGCAGTTTAGCATGGCTCCAGGGAGTCTTTTCTTGCCACAGTTGCTCTAGGCTGGCTTGGCAGAGTTGGTTTAGTTTATCGCTTTGGTCTGGAGGTCCTTAACACAACCTTAACCCTAACGTGCATGCTACCTGTGCTCAATCCTCAGTACCCGTCAGGTCGAGAATTAGTCAGCGGGGCTGCGTATGCGCGAACATGTTCTGCATGTAACTGCAGAACCATAGACCAAGAATGATCAGAGCACACATCTACATTCATGAGCTCGTTGTGTCTGTCTGAAAGGAGTCTATAAACATCAGAGCCGTTTATAATGGAAGACAGACAGACGGCTGAAGAGTTTCCGTGTTCAAGATGAAGACGAGGTTGACCGATGGCTTCTTTCGAGCTCAACTCAAGATCAAGACGGTCGTGCAAAAGAAAAGCAGCGTCGAATAATCCAGAAAGTCCTCCAGTGGTGGCAAAAATGACGACATCGTTGGTATCGTCATCGTCAGTGATCTTAATAACCAACGGATGATTGAAGTACGGGAGGTCGGAGATGTTTGCGGTAAAGCTGCTGAGGACAATTCCAGTGGATGGCGAATAACGTCCAGATCCCCAGGTGGTATTGAGTGAGGTGGACACGACGACGACATTGCCCTGTGAATCCAGCACGCCGATAAGACTGTTGTGCATATGAAGGAATAAATCGCTCATGCGGAGTTTGTTCTCGGCTAGGAACTTATCTTCAAGTTCCTGAATTAGCTTTAAAAGGTCAGTGTAGGGGGCAGTGGATGTAGAATTCGCGTCGCTGTGATAGGACGAGCTTTGTTGTCTGACTTGCTCCAATATAGCAGATAAAATCTGGTCTGCGAAAGCCAAATCAGCTGAAAGGACAGCGTATTTCTCTTCCTTAACGATAAGGGGGTCATTGATTTCCGCGTGACCGTGCTGAATGGCACTTAGGAAAGGTGCTCGCTCTTCTAGAGGGAGGTCTTCAGACAATTTCACGGCCAGCTGTTCAACAAAGTGGCCATCTATGCTGACATTCTGTAGACACTCTGAAAGCTTTTGGTTTTTAACGATCGTGCCGACGGATTTTAGGTGCCCGTCAGCATCACGGAACAAACCACGCAGGTCGGGGGAAATGACTTTGTCCTTGTGGCTTTCCAAGGCTTGGCTGAGGATTTTGTCTATGACGAAACCTTCCTTGGCTAACGTTATGGCTTCCTTGAAAAGTCGGGTCCAGTCAGAACGTCCCCGTCGCGAATGTAGCTCTCGGATGCCTTGGAGTATTGATGGGGTGCCGTAAGCCGCCGCGAGGACTTGGGGTGCGGTGGAACGGATTGCTTCGACTGATCCAGATGTGCTGTTGTATAAGATGGCAGAGAACATTCCACCTTGGAACGATATTAATAACATGAAAATGAATATACATCAGAATCGACAATATTGTTTAGAAGAGTTTAAAATTAAGGCTTGACCTGCTAAGAACCCTTGACTTAACATAAATACAAAATAAAAAGTTGTTTTTGCCAATGCAGATCTCCTTTCTAATATCTTATTGTTTTAAATATAAGTCGTTTAACCCTTAAACTCAATTTTTTGCACAATATACAACACTTGGTTGTTTGTGTTACAAGTCTCCCCCTTCAGGCTTGGAGGAAATGTGCCGTTATAATGTTGTGCTGCTGTTCCTTCGTTCCTGCCCTTAGTATCTTACTATCAAGATTAACGTATAATCTTGTCGAAAGCTCTTTACATAGAAGCAGAACGTATTCATAAACAACTTATTTACTATTTGTACTACAAAAGTAGAACAGTGTTCATTTATAGATCTGAACCTGAAATTTAACAATAATCTGATATAGTGACATTAACCCCGAATATTGTCATAATATATAAGTTACAGCTTTTACACAGCAGTATGTTTATTCTCTTACAAAACACACACACACACACACACACACACACACACACACACACACACACACACACACACACACACACACAC
>JAOTRQ010064656.1:0-13123 GCA_028565875.1 Hoplisoma paleatum
ATATTAATTATTTCCATTGTTGCTGTTGTTGTTACTGAGTGACATGGTGGAACTTTGTGTAGTTCCAGGACGATCTGTGATGTCATTAATGGTTCGATTCCCTCCTCACATCTATGTTTTTTTTTTTCAAGAAGTTCCGAGTTCAAGTGATTCTCACCCAACGTTAATGATTGAGAGGAACATGTTTTATGGATTAAATTTACCCGGTTTGTGTTTGTGTGTTTAAATCAGGCGCTTTATACCAGGTAAAATAAACCCAACATTTGTGATGGTGTTAGTAATCTTAACGTTAGTGTTCTACGATTAATGCAATACCAACCATTAGAACTCTGGTAGAATATAAGTAAATGAGTTGTTTGGTGCTCATCTTTATACCTCTTCGTTATACTAATAGGGAGTGTTAAGGGGGGCAAAATGCTAATTTGTCACTTGACTTCAAACAGATGTCGAGATTCAATTAAATCGAAGCTTAATTGAATAGGAACAAAACATCATCATCTGGCAAAGCTGGTGGCACAAATCCTGATGGAGTTTAGTTCTTCCATTTGAAGTTTAGTGGAATCTCCCTGGGCTCTTCTTGATTACTTTGCAGCATGAGTGAACAGAACGGGGCATATCCCTCTCATCCCGGACCTCCACCCATCTCTACTCATGAGTCAGAAGCTTCTCTGGCACCCCACGTTTCATTTATAATCAAATAATGCTGCTAATTGATTTTTTTTCCCAGATAAAGAGGAACAAAAGGGTTTTCCCCACTCCTAATTCTCAACGCATCATTTAATGTATCGTGAATTTAAACTTAACCTCTTAACAAAAGTCATCATTGAACTTTGTGCATGATAATTAGAAAGAACTGCAGAAAGAGTACTAAATATATAAACCTTCGTCACTCGTAGTCCAAAACATGTGGATGTGACGTACCTACATAACAATCTATGCATCCATGCTACTCATAGAAAACACATAAATGAACAATCTTATATATTAACTCCATTCACCATCATTTTACAAGCTCTGGGTCCTCCAGGGTTTGCTGTGAATCGAGTCTTTATCAGTCGAATCAGACAAGATGATAAAAAGAAATACTACCACCTCTTTATTTCATTATAATGACCATATGCTAGCAACAGATGCTCTTCTTATGCTGTGAGACCCTGTTCAACGGTGTCCGGGCACAAATAGTTTTAAAAATAATTGCAGTTGTGAACAAAATACAATTAAAGCACTATAGAGTTATATTCTGCTATAGGCATGATAATAACATTATGATAATAATTTTAATTCACAAGCAAGAATTTATAAGCTGCTTGTTGATCTAAATTGGTTCATATTGGTTTGTTTATGTCAACAGGGTACTGTTGTGGCTGTGCTAAAGACAAACGGGTTTCAGCTTAAGCGGCAGTTTTCTACTTGGTTTTAGTTCTTGACCCGTCGCCATTTAATACAGCGCATAACATTTGGAGTTAAAGGCTGCAGGGCACCAAATCTGCCTTTTGATAAATTGCGGTTGACATGTCCTCCCTGTCCCTGGTTGAAAGGCCTGAACAAAGTGCATAAGGTGTATAACCTGGTTTTAATGAATTAATGAATTTTTACATTTTTGTGTAATCGTAGGTATGCATGGTGGAATGTCACAGCAAGGTTTCACTGGGCGTCACGTGGGAGACATGCCAGTCTGCTATACAAGAAGCACCCATGACCACCCTATTAGTAGGAAATTCCATGCTACGGAGAGCTGAGGAAGAAGTGGAAACCATTCTACCTTTGGATAAATCAGATGGAGGTTTTATGTATTCTGGACCACTGCAGTCTGAGCACGTGAACAGGGATTCGGGTTCGGATGAGCCGGACCAGGAGAGCCAAACTACCAGGGTTAGCTCAGCGTACCATTCACAGCCGTCTCCGTCTGGACTGGAAGACAACGAAGACCTGAACCGAAACGGGGAATTGAAGAGCATTCCAGTAAACCTATTCAAGCGCTTCGGGGGGTTTCTTAAAAGCAAGTATGGCTACAGGAAGTTTGTTGATCCTGGTAGGTCCTTTCAGAAGCGATATGGTGGCTTTATAGGGGTTCGAAAGGCTGCCCGCAAGTGGAACAATCAGAAACGGTTCAGTGAAATCTTGAAACATTACTTGGGCATGACCACTCGAGCAAGTGAGTTTAACAGCATGTCTACTGATCTTGCACAGCAAAACGAAGAGTGAAGCTCCTCAGGAGACGGGCGTTTACCCGCCGAGCCATTATTTGCAACATTTCTTTGTTCATCTCGACTCCCTTAAACTTGTCTATAGAAAAAAAAACATCTCTACTTATAAACATGTATTCTGCCATTTTCACCAAGTGCTTCATTCTGGCCGGGGCTGCGAATGCTCTGGTGCCGGACAAAACCGCTGGATGCATATTCATATATCCTGTACAGTACCAATCCAGTGCAGAGAAAAACACTAACATTTTTAGAAATAGAGCAAATCAGAGCAAATTTTTGAGGGTTTGGATGTTTGAAAGGTGAGAAGAAAATTGTGGCCACAACCTAATATACACCCATAACATTATTAGATGTGGCTTTATTAATTATTACAAACTAAACTAATAATATAAGCCTAATTTAGCTTTATTTTTGGCTTGTCTCGAGCTATGCTGCAAATAGTAAGCGTATTTGGGTAAGTACCCAAATACACATTCATATTTAAAATAACAAATATATCTAATGTGTTAAAAGTTGATCAGATTATTTATAATAATTATAATAATATAATTATTAATTATACAGTTTAATATCAATAACAAACGTTAGTTAAGTGGGGCGGCTTAAAGCAAAAGAGAATCATGGGGCCAAACGAAATGAAAATATAATTGGTATAAAAAGTTAGTAGACAGACTCACCAGTCAGATTAACCAGCGTTCCTGCTGTTTAGTGTAAGAAAATACTTTCCAATCCATGTTTTTGACTTTATATAGGCAAGACACCAGTTAGGTGAAGAGATGATGGTAGAATCGTTAAAGAGATTTATTAACAGAATCATAGGAGAAGAAAGTGAAATGATGTCTGTGGGTTGGACAAAAAGCATTAAGACATGATAATGAACAACGTAAGAATAATGTTGGTGTGCAGAGCTGCAACAACTATACAAGCATAAAGCTGGTCTGTAGAACAACGTTGAAGGCTGGGTTGATAGAAAAGGATTTGTGAGCAGCAGTATGGTGATTGCTGTTAAAGTGCACCACTGATGGATCTTTTTTATTTAGAGAATGACAAAAGGGAAGTATTGGAAAGACCAAACAAGATGTGTGATGTGTTTGTGGATTAAGAGAAAATCGAGACGAGACGAGCTGAGGTATTATATGAAGAAATCTGGAGTGGCAAGGAAATATGTTATCATGCTGCAAGTTATACAACAGGATTGGTGGATGGATTGGAAGACTCTAAGGTTTTTTTTCTTATTTGCTGTAAGATTAGAGAGTATTTTGGAGAGAATATGGTGTACATGGGAGAGACAGGGAATAGAATGTAGCTGGAGCAACGTTGGTGTTACACCAAAAGAGCTACTGCAAGAAGCAAAGTGTCCAAAGTAGCAGAAAATGGGTTGAAAGGTGGAAAGAAAAGATCGAGTGTAGAGTCAAGGGACAAGTAAGAGTAAGAAAGATTCATAACAGGAACTTTTAAAACTCTGTTGCCACTGATAAAGGAAAACAATGAGAGTGTACAAAATATATCAGATAAAAGACGGAATCAGCAACACGTAGCAAATCAGTGAATCTATTTACTAACACTACGTCCCCTAGTGCTCTAGGGGTGCTTGGAATGTCAGTATTAGTTCAAACTAAATAGAAATGATGATTAAACAATAGTTCCAAATATAAGCCATGCATTAACAGAATTTCAACATAAATAAAAACAGCATTTAAACACAAAATGGATGTGATTAATAACTTAAGGAAAGTTTTTTGAATTAAGCAACTTCAACTTGCAGTTTAGCACACATTTACACACACGACAGTGAACACACACTAGGGGGCAGTCATGATCACACATGCTTGAAACGGTGGGCAGTCTTAGCCACGGCACCTAGGGAGCAGTTAGAGGTTCTTTGCCTCGCTCAAGGGGACCTTCAGCCGTGACATGTTGACTATCAGAATCAAACCAACAACCTTCCGATCTCAAGCAAAGTTTGTTAACCAACAAGCCACGGCAGCACCAAACTCAACAAACCAACTCAACCATCAGGACTATAAACACTCCTGCAGAACAGAGAATATGGTCTGAAGCTATGTTCACACACATGCACATGCGCAGACACACACACACACACACACACACACACACACACACACACATACACACACACACACACATACACACACTGCTCCATAGTTTCCATCTTTATACGTTATACTAATCAGTTAGGCACAGGGGCTCTTTACTTGCCTTTGCAAGAGGGGGCACTACCTACAACACACACACACACAAATATACACACAAAGACATACAGTCACATACAAAATATACTTACAAAAACAAGGTTACACCTTTAAGCCAGGACAACCTGAACAGCTGAGAATGCTACCAGGTAAAAACTTTTAGCCCAAGTTGTTGGTTAAATCAGAAAATTATAAATAATTTACATATAAATAAAACAAAAGCTTTCCTGAAAAAAATAATAATTATGTATTTCCCCTTAAATCTGGCACAAAAAAAACAAGCAAATGCATTCGTGCTTCAACAAAATCACTCCAATTTCCCTCTTCCAACTGCTCACAGACGGATACACGATAAATTCAATGTCTCTAATTCACATGGATTCATGTTTTCTGGAATGTAGGAGGAAACCGGGACTACCGGAGGTAACCAACGAGGATACAGGGAGAACATACAAACTATACAGAGAAAGCACCCATACTGTCAAGTGTTACCCACTGATCCCATTGACACTCCCAACTATTATAGCTATTATCTGCATTACAGCATTGCCTCTTCAAAAGTTCATATCATTATCACAATAGAAAACCAAAATGCTTGTACATTAAATAAAAAAAAAACATACAAAAATGTATTTATGTAAATTGCCATTTACTTTTATTTAGATTTTTTTTGTAATAAACCATTATATTGCCAACGTTCTAAAATGTAAATAGAAAAACGTATCTATCAATAAAAAGTTTATTCTTTCTTTTTTGGCTTGTTATGAAGCAAATACTTGTGTTGTGATGAATTTGTTCTCCAGCTAGTCATTATGTGCAATCATAAGTTTTAGCACAATGAATATTTTAAATAAATTTAAAAAAACAATGAAGTAAATTACTGTATAATTAAAGCACCAATCAACCATTTAACAGAATTACAGCTCGGGATCAGTTATCATGGACAGACATCACAAGGTGACGTGCGGTATGTGTAAAGTAAAGTAAATTATACTTAAAGTATCTATACAGTAAACTACAGTATATTTAGAATATCTATAAAGTATAGTACATTATACTTACAGTCTTGATTAATTATATTACGATATGCTTACAGTATCCATACATTATATTACAATATACTTACAGTATCTATACAATTCACTACAGTTTAATTGCAGTACTTATATTGTATAGTACATTATACTTACAGTATCTCTACAGTATATTACAATATAATTACAGTATACAATATCTGTGCAAACACATGCAATATCTGTCCAAAGACATGCAGTCAGGTTGACTGGATAGAGACGGGACTTAAGCTGTTGCTAAGATTGTATTGACTCACACACAAACAAGGTCATTCAGAGCAGCCGGTCAAACAGCGCACCCTGGCGACAACGTACACACATCACAACTGTAGGTTTCATGAGACTGCAGTGGTTTTAATTTTTATTTTAACAAAAATACAACAAGATAAAGTAAATAAAGTAAAGGAGTTACGGTAAGCAGTCATTTGTTTGTGACCAGTTTATTATCGGATAGTTTTTTTGCAGCAACATTACATAAAATCATTTTGTAATAGAATCTTTTAGAAATTATATTTATACAACTAAATTGCAGTTAATCGTTTATTTTACCTGCATATCTGGCCAGATGTAGTGCAATATAACAGAGTGCGAGTAATATAGTAAATACTTTTAATGTAAAAAAAAAAAAAAACAGAGCGATTACGCACATGGTCAATGAGCGCTAAACTATTCTAGTAAAAGTGGTTAAATGCATTTTAGCAGGAAATAAAAACTGAGCATTAAAAAATACATGAAATAATTTGTTACATTTTCAGCACATGATAAGAATCATTTAGTGTTCCTGTAAGCTACAAAAAAAAACATTATTGGTTCCCAGTCAGGCTACAAAACAATTGGTCACATTTTAAAGCCTGTTATATTACAACAGAAAAGGAAATAGTTTCTTACACAAATAAAGACAAAGAAATAATTGGATTATGTTAATGAAACGATGCAGTAATAATAACAGCTTAATACAAAGAAACCTTTTTTTCGCTCGTTCATGATGAAGCACCTACATAACGGCCCATTTACTGATCGACCTTCCATACATGGACAGAAAGAACTGGATGACATTTAAAGCATTTAACATCAAACTCACCAAAAAGCTGCCTTGTTTATTTATTTTCGGCTAATTTTACACCAACTTCACGTTTCTGGAATGCCAGTCATCCGTATCACAAAGTAAAAACATCATCTGATCATCTGGAGCGGCTTATTAATCGAGAGACTTAATGAAACATATGGCTGTTTATCATAAGCGACTTCAAAAAACCAAAAGGCCACACACACACACACACACACACACACACACACACACACACACACACACGATGAATGACCACGGAAGACTAGAAAACAAAAGTCCTCTTCCAGTTCGAGATCTGTGATGAGGTTCTTTTCATGCACCACATCTTTTTAATAAAACTTTCTTTTAAAAAAAAGCAGAATAAAAATCTTGTCCATTTGTGTGTTTTTTGTCTTGATCACTAGTTCCAGAGACTGTCGTTCGAGTCTCTGTCTCGTTTTTCTTTTTTTTTTTGGCTAGTGTGCTTTATTCCAGGGAGCAACATTTTAGTCCAGGAATCTCTGACAGGCTTTTTTCCAGCGGCAGGCTGTACACCACATGTCCCGATGTTCGATACCGTAGACCTTCCGACATTTCTTAGCCTCGCCACGAATCCTCCTGTTAGACGAAATGATGTCAGAGTCACGTATTTAAAGACACACCCGGCAATTTTAAAGTTCTCATAGTCCCTTTTATGGCCTGTAGGGTAAAACTATACATAAAAATTCACTACTACTAGTGTCCACTTGCTTTATGGCAAATACAAAGGACACTTTCTAGTGACAACTATTCAGTAGAGATCGTTAGTGGCTTGCTCGCTTTCTGAAATACAAGACGGTAGGATAAACACATTAAAATGCAGGAAAGTCGGTCCCTGGCCTGTTTTGCGACACAGATTAAATTCAAAATACGATCAAGTGAAGGAATTTCACACAGAATAACCGTGGATTGGATAAATCCTGAGCTTTTTTGCTAAAACAAGACACTGCTCCCACCTAGTGGAAACTGGCACAAAAAACACTTGATCTCTTAATTGTTTATTCTTTCTATCTAGTTCCTGGTCTGCAGGTCTGGGGTTTGGGGACGACTTGGTCTTTATCTATGGATGATTATAGCATAAAAACATAAGTGAATGAGCACCAACCGTGTGGTACAGTGGCTTCTTGGTGGGGAAACACTGCCAAGTTGAGGCTTGGACTGGACGTTGTGGTTCTGGAGCCACTGTTCTCCGACACTGACTGAACGCCGACGAAAAGGTGCCACCTGCCGAGAAACAACGTCATTACATACAGACTGCACCCTCAGAGTAAAGGTGCAAAAAAAAATAATAATTACAGAAGAATATATGTACACAAGAAACAACAAAGCAGCAGGTTTATACAAGATGCCTGTAATTCTCCCTTCGATCACTAGATGGCCCTGTTTATATTTCAATGACAAACTGAACACGAGTCAATATGCTAAAGTCTCGTCTTTCCCATCTTATTAATTATAATAACTAATAGCAGTATAAACAAAAGGATGCAACACCAAGATCACACCCCACATATACCCACATATACCCCACAAAACGAAACATATACTCCAACATGTTGAGAAATCGTTGTATACACAGACCTGTTTGCTCTGGTGCACGATGACCGGCGGGGTCCAGCGAGAGGGAGCAGGAACACACACAGATTTGCACTGGGGTAACACAACTGGAGGGGGAGCCTGAAACAAAAACACAAACCAACAATTAACTCTGGTGCTTTTTACACACTTAGGAATTAATCCTCCACATTTAACCCGATCCATGCAGTAAGAACGCACACATGCCCAGAGCGGTGGGCAGCCCTAGCCACAGTGTCCAGGGAGCACTTAGGGATTCAGTGCCTTCCTCGAGAGTACTTCAGATCCCGAACCCACTTCTGTACCCACCAGGACACGACTTAAGAATTGATGTGGGTTTTTATTTACCTGGTATGAATGTTCCGAGTGGACCTGCCAGAAGCTGCTGGGTGCCGACTGGCTGAGCTCGCTGGGCTGAAGGGGCTCCGGGGTGGGAGGAGACGATCTCTGATGGCTGGGACTGGAAGGGAAACCAGTCGGCGCTGATGGCTGCTCCAGATCCTGGTTAATTTCTGTGTAGTAAAAATCTTCTTCTCTTTGGCAGCGCTCCTGCTCGTTGTGTTTGCTAATTAAGACAAAGACGTACACAGTAGAGTCTGAAAATCGTGGGGCCCTTAATAAATCAAGATCAGCCGTTTAGAAGATTGTAATGAATTGATATTTATTGTGGAATTGTTTTGGTCGTTACACATATACAGATGTACAGTACAACGAAATGTCAGGGCGCAGTGTCAGCCAATGTACGGCGCCCCCTGGAACAGAGAGGGTTAAGAATCTCGCGGTGTAGCAGAGCCTGGATTTGAACCCCGAATGGGTTCATAGCCCAACGCTGTACCCAACTAGGCTACACTATCCCATGAATCCGGGGTGACATGGGTGCAAATAGTCAATAATGTCACAAAACTGCCACACAAATGACTTGATCCCATTTCCCCGCCTAATTTGGAAGGTCACTTACCCAACCCATTCATTATTCCCCATATCATTTACATTCTCAGCATTTAGCACACACGTTCATCCAAAGCGACTTTAAATTACATCTGAACATTATTCTGAGCAACGGGTTAACGGCTTTGCTCAGGGGCCTAACAGTGTTAACCTGGCAGTAAGTAGAGCTTGAAATGGTGACCTTGCACCAACCTCTACGCAGAACTATAAAAGGCAAACGACGGCATTGAGATAAATTTCGTTAACTTAGTTATAAATAAAGGCAGAAGTATAAATTGACCTTTCACGTCGTGTATGATTGGCTGCCCTGGATGTCAAATCAAGTGACAAATTTCATAAAACGGACAGACGACAAGCTTTTTTTTTAATGCCATATGATCTAAACCATTCTTTGGGATTGAGGTGGTGTTGCGCACCCGCTGGTTCGAAATAATAAAATGCCTTACGAATATAATGGCAAAAAAAGGTTCTTACCCGAGATGAAGTGTGCGAATGTGACGTTTCATGCCTACAATGGATGTAAGAATCTTGCCACAGTTCGGCCAGAGGCATCTGTACGCCAGCTTGACGGAGTTCTGTTCAAACAGCACATGGCACATTAAACATTAAACCTGAACTCACGGCCAAACTCGTTCCAAACCATGCTTTCGTGCTTACCTTGCGTTTTCTTGGGGCCGGTTCGTCAAACAACACATGCTCCATTTCCATGTCCAGACCATCATCACCAACTGGGGTCCTGTCATCCTGTCCACTAGGTGGAGACGGTGCCGGGCTGTTATTTCCATGATCACAACTCCAGTAACCTCCATCCGACACTTCACTACCGCTACAATCGGTCCCAGCCGACACTGTCAACACATCCGTGTCATCATTAGAAACACGTCTGACATAAGGCGGATGAATCTGTACACAGGCGATAGTTTAGGCGACTAACCTGGTCCGGGTTCTGCTTGAATGGGGCTTTGAATCATAGGGCTGCAGGACAGACTAGTCAGGACCATCGCAGCCATCATTTCATCCATGTCCACACTCTCAGCGCTCCTAAACAGGAAACATGAAAGAAAGTATTTAGTTGCCAGTAGTTGGCCAGTATGGTGATGATTATTAGTGACAAAACATTTGTGTTCAGTCTGAAATCATAACGATTGTTCCTAGGTTTCGGTGCCCAGATGGGGTTGTTGTTGTTTATGTTTATTCAGTCATTAACGTCATGGTTTACACTTCTAGTTAACACCCATGACATCAAACAGTCATGGACATTTTCGTATCTTCAATTTGCCTTCCTGCATGTTTTTGGAATGTTGGAGGAAACCGGAGCACCCGGAGTAAACCCAAGCAGACACTGGGAGAACATGCAAACTCCACACAGAAAGCCTCAGCTCTACAGTGCTAAACCAGTAAGCCACTGTGCCACAGATGGGCTGGTCCAGGTCCTCTCTGTTTACAGTTTGCATGTTCTCCTTATGTTTGCATGGGTTCACGTCGGGTGTTCCGATTTCCTCCCACAGTCCAGAAAACATGGAAACGATACTACCTAAAAGTTTATGATATAAACTATAGTAACCATTGTGTTATGAAAGTAACCAAAGCGTGTAAAATATGGCATTAAAATCCAAAATAAACAAACAAACAAACAAACAAACAACGTTGGATTCATGTTGTTATGATCGATTGATATTATGATCACATTACAGGTGCACTTTCTATGTTTAGTGCATACGTTTGATTTTTGTTCTGTACCTCTTTGGCACATCGATGGAGGAGGAAATGGAGTGAGGGACGTTGGCTGTTGGCGTCATCCACACGTCTTCCAGTTTGCGATGAACCTGCTGGTTGAGCTGCGGCAGGAAAATGGACACCTCGTTGTCCACGTGGTTATGCTGCTCCACCACACCGCTGCATTCCTTTCCACCACAATGCACATAAACCTGCGATGTAGTGCAAACGTTCCAATGAGATCAAAACAATTCTGCACGATCAAGTCTTGCATGAAGGGATGTGACGATTCAGAAAGAATCGATACAAATCGATTCACTTAAATTATTCTTTTAAGATGATCGTTATTCACAAACCCTCTTCGGTTTCAATCAATTTATCATTAAATAAACCCATAAGCATTTATAAATCAATCACACAAGTTAACAAATCTAACAATCAGTCGTAACATTCCATCATAACCATTATCATCAAAAAAAGAGAGTCATATATTCTTAAATGCTTACCCTCTGCCCTGGGTACAGCTTAACCCTGTGGGCATTCTGGACTCCTGATCCAGTCATATGACCTCCATCTGTGTCTCCTTGCACACTTACATCCACGGGACCCTCTGCGAAAGAGCTGCAGACCAAAGCCCCTAGAGGCGAGCGCTTCCCCAATCGGCTTCTGGGAAGCATCGTGGTTGCCAGGACTTTCTCCATGGTCGCCCTTACAGGAGATTCAAAGCACTAACCAAAGTACAAGCGTAAAGCTGTAAAACAAACAAACAAAAACAAACAAACTTGTAAATGGTGGCGGTATCGGGTTAATACTGTATTAAACACATCTCATGTCTCATATAAAAATGGTTATTCAAAACACTGAAAAGTTAAAATTCTTTATTTTTACTCCCCTAAATGTGTATTCACAGAAAACGAGTTCGTTCATAGGCAGGGTAAAATTCTGGTTATGAACCTTTACTGTTCATTACAGTTTATTACTTGTATGCAGTGCAATTACTTCATCAGATTTTTCGCACAACATGGCCAAAGATTTGTGACCACAACCACACTTTTCTTTCCCAGGTGAACAAAATACAAACGACACGCTTTTAAATTTGTGGCAACATTTTGAGAAAGACCCTCTACTGTCTGTGCCCTGTAAACAAAGTCCCGTCACCAATAGCAAAAGATCTTCTGGATTTTATTCCCTGTATTTATCAAACAGCTCTTCATGTGTAATCAAAAGTCCACACAATACTAATTACGGACTACCTGTACACCAAACCAACACACGGACTTACCCTGCCTATTATTACAACCTGATGTAACAGAGCATAACCATCAGACGTGCCACCGTTTAATAAGCAAGTTTAAACATCCTATGACGAATGCGAATGATGCAAAATCCTGAAAGACCAAGAATGAAACAGTGATTCATCCGAATCAAACCGGTTAAAACTGCCAAAAGTCACGTATACAAGTTCCTATCCTATAACTGTTCAGATGTTATTAAGAGAGGTTACGAATAGCCTGTTGATCACAATAGAATACACATGGAGTATAAAAATAACAGTAATGTGAAGACAAAAGTCTGGCCTGGGTTTTTTTCCCGCATTCTTTTTACATTTTTTTCTGATTTATAATACTGTCAAGATCTTATACTGCTGGCAAAATCATCCAGCATCTTTTATAGTTCTGAGGCAAGGCCTTATAAGCACCTCAAAGTCACCACCACAATGCTAGGCTCGAATTTCTGGGTGTTTTGTCATGTTTGTGTTTGCACTCTATGTTGGTGTTGACACTGTAAAAGGTCGTTGTTGATTTTATCTGGTCGATATTGAACAACGAATGTTTTTAAGGTTGGATCATAAACATCGTAAACAACAAGGCAAAGACTTAATTTACACGTGTGCGCTCATCATTGTTTTGATGCTTATGATGCTCCACCTTGTGGTCTGCAATTCTTCTAAGCGTAATGATAAAATATTGAAGGTGCACGTCTAGGAGGCAAAGTAAAACCTCTGTGGTGTTGGTCGCTTCGATGCAGATTGAAGTTTAAATTGCCCGTAAGCGTGCAACAATCGAGTAACACGGAACCAGCACAAGCTGTTGGCTGCTGCACACATGCTAGTCAGACATGCCAGTAAATGGCAGTCTTTCGTCATTTGTATAAACAGTTTCCCTACCACAGAACACTGAGTGACCCGTTTAATGCACCGTGCTCTTGTCTTACAACTTTGTACGTGTCTTTAGGGCTGTCCACAACCAAGGATTTTGTTGGTCGACCAGTGGTCGTCATTTACTTCAACTAATCGACTAGTAGTCG
>JAOTRQ010064676.1:0-13120 GCA_028565875.1 Hoplisoma paleatum
GTGTGTGTGTGTGTGTGTGTGTGTGTGTGTGTGTGTGTGTGTGTGTGTGTGTGTGTGTGTGTGTGTGTGTTTGGATTATAACACTGGAGAGAGAATAGATGTCTAGTTTAAGTCTAGCTGATGAGTGGACTTTACTTTATGTTTCAGGCAACGTGCATTAACTAGCACAAGTACTAAATGTAAACAATAATATATTTACCTCAGTATCTGAACTATTATTGTGGCCAAGGTTAGGTACAGTTTTAGGTCGTAAGCTTGTTAGACATTCGATTTAAAACTACAATTTCCTGTCACCTTTATTCATAGCAACTATGCCAACTTGGTATAGTCTAATCTAGTACCATAACTTTTGAGCTATTACTGACCTACTGGGTCATCTGTCCATCGCATCTGACTGTCTTTAAAAAGTAGACATAGATAATAGATGACTTAGAATAGTGGTGTATTTGCTAATCTTATGCTAGTTTAGAATTATGCAGGCCTGTTAAAGAAGGACAAAGCAATAAACTGTGAATTAGAACCTGTTATCGAGCAGTTCAGGTGATGTAATTAATGTTAGATTCTGTATGTGTTACTGTATTTGATCCAGTAATTTCAGGAAAACAGACAATTGCACAAGGATAAAGTGCTTTCATTCAGTGTCCCATGATTGCTGCTGTAGATCCTCATATAAATTAGGTTACGTTGAAAATAATATGTTTAAAATACATGCTATTTAGATTTTGAAATGTTTTTTTTAGAACTTAGAATGTTCTTTGAATGTTTATGTCCAGTTTTTCAAATCTTTAGTTTACAAAAGTTAGAAGACATTCATATATTTTTACACTAAAACTGTAACAATGTTAGTCTACAATGTTTATTTTACACATAACGTTTATAAAACGTTCTACTTCCATTATAGTGAGAACGTTTGCTCATAAGATTATGAGAACTTTACGTAAACGTTTGTGGAGGATGTTTTCAGATAAAAGTACAATGCCATTGTTGTGCGGTCATTATGTTGTCTTTTGTGCCACTTAGTGGTGGCAATGTGGAATTGCAACTGTTTTATTAGCATGTTCTTAGCATTAGCGTATACAAGTTGTTCTATGATGGTTATTTTAAAGTCAAATAGAGATAAACATTATTTATTTAGGGTTTTTTTGTGACATACGTTCTGAAGTATTTTTTATGACCTGAAGTTTTTATGAACAAGTCAATGGTGGTGAAATACTGAATAAACATTGTAACAAAATGTCTGAGAGAACTACAATAATATTGTATATATTGGCGTATCTGATTTCCCTAACTTATACTTGGTGGTTATAAAAAGGTTTTAAATAATAGTGCTAAATTGAGTTATTAAGTGTTCTAAACTGTAACCTCACACAAAACTTGCTTATAGAACTAGCTGATGTTAGCATTCACCAGTATGAAGCTGATGCAGTAATTCATATAAACACAATATTCAGATAACTGAACCAATGCCAACTCCATTTTGTATACACAACACACGAAATGCAGCCACATTTTCCTGATCTAAATGTAATTAATTACTCTACTGGCTTAACGCCACCGTAAAGAGTCCGGATGTTTGTCCTTGCCTTATCTATGGCGTTTTTTTTAGTGCACTGTACCCTACAGCACAACATGGTAAACATACAAACCGAGAACGATCACAAAACCTTACACAAGACATTGTTATAGCTACAAATGTGATAAAAGAAAAGATTAGTAGCTTTCACAAACCTAAACCTTTTAGGATAAACTGGAATGACAATTTTGAGTAAAAATTTGGATCCAACCAACTGTTAGATTTCATGAACATTAGTAGATAGACAAAAATTAATACAATAAAAAGAATAGAACATTTGTATTTGTCATTACACATATACAATTTCTTTCTTTATATATCTGAACTTGCATGGAAGTTGGGGGTCAGAGCATTATGAAGGTCAGACAGTTTACCTGAAGCAGACAGGGTTAACAGTGTAGCAGAATCTGGATTTGAAACTTGAATCTTTCGGTTGAGCCTAAAGCTCTACCCACCAATTAACACCGCCCCTAAATCAGGCTGTACATAAGAAATGTATAGTAGCTCAAATGTTTAGAAAGCCTTGCCCATAATTACAAAATCTAACTGTGAAGTGGTGGAGGTACCATTATTGCTTATGACCACCATTTCGATGGATTTGGTTTAGAATTGGAATGGTCAAATCGCAGTCTAGACTTCATAACCCTGTTGAGATACTGTGGTGTGACCTAATAAAGGCGGTATGTACCTGTTATGAATCATGGGATTGTACAAAAAGGATTTCACTATACACATGCTTGTGACAATGATGCTACTCTATATTGTTGACTGTTATTTTGGAATAAGATGCACAACAAGCTCATAGCTACATGTCATAATATCCATTGTCTCTTTTCCTTCACCCTTTGTCTAATTCCAGATATTATCCTGGTGCACAAGATCTTCTAAATTTAAATAATACTTAAATAATGTAGCGCCATTTTTACAAGGAGTGAAAAAAGAACATCACTCATGCTCAGGCTCATTAAAGCTTAAACTTAATCTCAAATCCACTTGAGCTTGAAATATGTGACAGGGTAATCAGACACAGGCAGCCATCCCCTCGGGGTGCTTTGAGAGAAGCCAATACACGGCAGCTTAACCCTCAATCGACGGGAAGGAATCACTGGATTCTGAAATGCAGATTTAGGTCAGGTGAACATGGTGTTAGCTGTGTTGTTTTAGGCTTTGGTGTGTAAAGAGTGTGTTTCAGAGAAAATACGTGTAAACTAGTGACAAGGGAATCAACCCAAAATATATTTAGTAAAGCAAGCTTAAATGTATTAATGTATTTGAATAAAATCATAAACACCTTTATGAAAATGACATAGAAGAAAATGAAGGATTATTAACCTGAATTACCCTCATAATGCTTTTTATATGCCGTAATGTTTTATTAATGTTTTTTCCCTAGTATCTATTGATTTAACGTATGATTTGTTGCAAGTCCATTGGGAGAAGGGACAATGACTTTGTTATCCCTGGGCGATCATGATCTCTGGATACGGTTTGGCAAGTCAAAGGGGGGCACAACCTTCTATGATCAAAAGTAACAGTTACAACTTATTACAAGTTAGTAGATTACTAGATGTTTGACTGACAACCCCAAACTCCCCATAGTGATTGGAATGTTCTATCTTTCTACGTTATCATCACAGTGAAGTTGCCCAGATGACTCTGTTTCTCTTTTTTATAATTATTTTAATAATATTTAAAATATTATTTTGGAACAGTTCTACATTAAATTCTATACAGACTTCATATCTCTTTTATGCCCAGATTGCAAACTAAGCTTTCTGGAGAGAGGAAGATGAAGGGTAGTGGTGGGTGCAGTGAGGATGGTGGAGGGTAGTGGAGGGAGTAGGGAGGATGGTGGTGGGGGCAGTCGAGAGAATCTTTGAAGCCTTAAGGCTGGCGTGTCTGGTTGGTATGGTAACTGAGCGACCTTGTCTGATTCCCTCTGTCAGCATGCACATTGGGGAGATGAGCGAGTCCTAATCAGGCTGTATCAGATGGTGCATGGAGCTCAGAGAAGACACGATCGCTATGATGCCTGCTGACACTAGATTATTCCTTGTGGAATATACACATGGGCGTTCACAACTAGACACCCACCCACCCACACACACGCACACACACACACACCCATACATGTACAAGTCTTAGAAAAGAATGTAATTTCAAGTTTCTTCCACATATGTTTTAAAACATGTTTGACATTTTTAAAACATTATTTGAAGTTATATTAATAATTATATTATATTAAATATCAATTAAAATTAAAACCAGAACTCGAATTTGGAATTTTTTTGGTTTTAGGCTCTATTGCCAGAACCTGGTACCTCATGTTTTAAAAAATCATATATGATCTTTTTGAATAGACTTTTAATACCCGCACAGATTTTGTCTATAAATACAGTCCATAACTGGTCCAAAACCACTCTGACCTTAATTAAATCGAAATCAAATAGGGTGTATATGTTTCCATATCAGTCCCCTTTAACATCCATTGAGCTAGCAAACTCAGCAAGCATAACATTCTATAATTGTTTTGATTCTGCTACCTGACACAAACACAGATTGGGTTGTTTGTTTATTACTTATTTCGATTGGTCTCAATATGATAATGCATCGATCAGTGTGTATCTCTTAATGCAGATCAGCAAAGGAACCCAACTCTTGCAGCTAAAAAGATGCAGTTGGCTACTTCACACATGTAAGAGAAAAAATGTGTTGGTCACCGCTTTCCTCAGTCAATGTTGGCCCCCTGAATAACGCCCTTGAACTTTTGTAATGTAAATATATTGGTAAACAATAACATCAAATGGTCTGAATCAGGTATACAAGAATTACAGAAGGCATGGAATCTTACAATATAGATGCAAACAATCCCGAAAGACCTACATTCATATGCACAAGCTCTGTGGTTTGCCACTTTTTATGTTTAGATCCCATCGAGTGTTTCAAAAAGAACATTGCTTTGTACGTGTGAACATGTGTGTACATATGTGTTTTGTGTTGGTGTTGTCGTGTCAAACCTAAAAACCTCTCACACTCAGTTAACCAGGTGTGGAGGATGTGTGTGTGTGTGTGGGTTGCGTCTATCACTGTACGATCTGTAAACGTCTACACAATCTGTAAACATCTACACACATAGAAATGCAAGAAACTTCACATGTTTTTAAACCTTGACACAAGTCAATGCTGCAACACTGAGCAAGACAATGATCAGAAACGTACCTCAGATCTGAATGAGTCTCGAATTCCTTCATGATGCAGTGTCCAGATTTAAGCTCTACAAAACCCCATACACAATTCTGTGAAAGAACATGTGACACCAAACAAGCCAGAATGTTTTAGATCTAAGATTTTTCTGTTATAGATCTGTTGTTTTGAGGGCAGCATTGCACATAACACTTGGTGTTTCACCTGGAATGGTTTTGAAGGATGATTCTAACTTTGCCTTTATTCTGAGGGCCCGACCCATCCCAAATCATCTCCACCTGACCACTGATGTCAGGTCATATGACCCAACACACTGATAACCCTTACAAAGCTTGGAAGTGTGTGTACATGAATGTGTGTACAAACCTTTAACTGATTGTGGTCATGTAAACAGTATAGGATGTGTATCGATTCAGATATCGATATCGTAGCACATGTCAGACCTTTTGCAGTTCTGTTGTAAATAAGAAGGTACCAGGGCTAAAATCGTCTCCAAAGGAAATGAAAACTGGTGCAGTTCATGACTCTAAAAGAGGAAGTTGTTATGACGTCAGTCCGGTGTGTTTTTGCACAAGCAAACTTTGTGTTTATTCTTTTGAGAAGACTGTGTGGAAAAAGATCCAAAAAAGGGTGAAAGCAACAGAAACAGGAAGGATGTTGTCATTCACGCCCATCTCTCAGTTTGAATGGTTCCTTTTTTTGGCTCATCTCAGATAATGCTCACCTTACGAATGCTGGTGTGACTGTTTGTACGGCTGATTACGTCTCATGCCGAGGTTCACCTTTTCTGTCCAGCCAGATAAATACATGAACCGAGATGATGTGAAGTCGGAACACTTTATTGTTTTATTTTGCCTGCACATATTAAGGCCCTTTTAATTTTCCTTCTTTTTGTCTGTCAGTTTGTCCATCCTATCATTGAAAACCATTCGTAACTCCATCAGTCTTTGGTTTTGTGTTGTGTAATAACACATAAATAATATTTCCTATAGCTGGCACTGTAAATCTCGGGCGTCGTTTTGATGGCAAATTTCCCATACCTTCGATGCTAGAGACTCATGATGAGCAGCACTTTCGTCTACTCCATCTTTTGACAAGTTGCTGATGGATGGCATCCCATATTCAACTTGGCACAATTTATTCTTTGTGACTGATTAGAGACTGTGTTAACCATTTAGAACTTTATACTCAATAACGCCCTCCTACTGTATTCTGGTGTGCCAAGTTAGGCAGACAGACAGAGGTAGCTGGGTAGGTAGGCCATTAGGCAGACAGACAGGTATGTGTGTACATTGGTATGTAGTTAGGCAGACAGATAGACTGATAGACAGACACAAAGACGGGTAGTCTCACATAGATTCCAAAGTTTAATAAGCTTGTATACTAAAGTATACCGCATGTTCTAAACTGGGTTTGTAGGTAGTGACTTTCAGTGTGTGTGTGCGTGTGTGTTTTCTCATTGACATGATTGCAAAAGTGTCTCAAACCTGTGCGCCCAGACCACAAGAACATCTGCATCCTTTCTGAAACTCGATGTTGAAGATGCAGATGTGGGACGAACCCACAGTAAATGACAGGTACACACGATAGAGCTAAAGCCAAATTACGTGTATTCACAGAGGCTGAAGATAGTGCGAGAGTGCTGTGAGATCTGTGAAATTTATTATAGACAACAGACAACAACGATATAAATCACCTGTTACAGAGTAAAAGCTGCCAGAACTTAAGTGCTTGTGTCACTGTGATGTGTTGAGTCTTTAACTTTCTCTGTCTGGATGAGCACATTATTTGTGTAATTGGTGTAATATTGGCAGCCAAACTTTTGTTGGTTTAAACATAAACATCTCTAATTAGCTACTGTGGCTAGGGCCCCTGAGCAAGGCCACGGTTCATGATTAGCTTAAATTGCTCTTGGTTGTAAATTTCGTTTTAAATCGTTCATGTAATTTTCATAGAGATGCTGCACTCTCAGACTGGAACATAACAACCTTTGCAATGTTGCTACTGTTGGGCCCTTGAGTGAGGCTCTTTTCTATAATTCGCTTAAATTGTATCTGGTCCTGGCTTGTGGTTGTGATCTGAAGGTTGCCGGTTCGAATCTGAGAGTTGACAGGTCAGGACTGTAGTGCTCTTGAGCGGGGTACCGAATCCCCTAACCGCTCCCTGGGTGCCTTGATTAGCTTAGGATGTAGACTCATGTTCCACGGCTTGGATTGTAATAAACACGCAGGACTAATTCTTATGTGTGTAAAAGCACAGCGGTGAAAAATGTGTAAATTCGAAAAAAATTTATCTTTAATTTTAGAAATCTATTAAATGGCACAATGTTGATTATGCAGACTATATATGTAGTACTGGTATAATGTAGTTGGTATATATAGTTCACATGAGTTTTCAGAAACTCAGTCAGCACAGATCATTTGTTTTCTCAAATATTTATTAGTGAGCACAACACAACACGTACTTGCATATCTGGACACAAACTGCGATGCTAACATCTACATTCATTTATACAGCAAAGTGATTTCATTTCTGCCAACGTACACAACAGACGACTCGATGGTAACGTGAAGCGCAGGTGCACACACCAGCTAATCATATAAAAATCACCTGTTCGTATCTTCTAACTATTTCTCACACAATAAATAAAGTAGAAAGAAAAAAAGGAATGTTCATTGTTTTGGTCTACATACGCAAATAACTTTGGCCTCAAACCCATGTTGGAATAAAAGTTCAGAAATTTATAGACTGAAGGCGCTGATGTCAGGGTTTTTTGTTAGGCTAGCAAATCCGGTGGTCTTAAATGGTTTTAAAAGACTTCTGTAATTCTGCATTCTCGTTACAGGAGTCTGGGGACAAGAGCATGAACTGAGCTGAACACATCTTTAACATCTAAACACAGTTAATTTCCTCAAGGGGATCAATACAGTCTTATCTCTGAGGCGCAAGACAAGGCCTGATCTTTACAGAAGCAAGAGATTTATTATGCCAAATATCTAATCAGCTTTCCTCTTAAAGTTTCTGCACTGCAACATTGCGTATAATTTTTTTTAACTAAATGGCATCATGGTATTCTGAATAGTCACCGGCCAGCAGATCTTTTGTGTCGACTTGAGTGTCACATCAAAACATCTTCCCCTTCAAGCCTCCAGCAAAGTGCAGGAATGTTTTGCAGGACCCACGTATCAGGTGCTCACGTGGTGTATCTAAATATTACACTACTCCAATACTGCTAAGATGACGAGACGTGATTGTTTATGTCTGATAGGGGAGTGACCGACCCTTAAGTTAGGAAGGTTGCAGGTTTGAATCAGAGAGTCAACTGGTCACCCATGTGGCGCACTTGAGTGAGGCAAATCCAAACCTCTAACTGATGACCGAGTAGCGTGGATAGGCCCCAGGCATGTGTGCTCACTGCTGCCCCTGGTGTTTTTGCTGCATGGATTGGGCTAAGTGCAGAGAATTAATTTCGCAGTTAAAGCAGTTAATTTTGAGTTAAAGCACAGAGATGAAAATAGATACAGTACTAAATATTTTACACACTGTCCAGGGTGTTACGGCCTTGTGCTCAGATCTATTGCTGGAAAGCCTCGGAACATTTTAGATATGATGTCCTTCACTGTGCTGTTTTCGTCTCACTGCTGGTGTTGGAATTAAAATACAAGTTGAGCATGTACATGAAGTATAAAAGTGAATCCATGGTCTAAAGATAAAAATGTAGCTTATTAAAGTGATATAAGGGTATCTAAAGCACTTTCTCCAAACGGAGAACCTACTGCTGTTAGACTTAAAGAAGATAAGAACGTCAGAGATTTTGACATAAATAAATATTGAATGTCGTTTTTGAACAAAAAACCACAATGCAATAACAATGTAAACTATGCTGTAAATTATTCTTCATTAAAAGATGCCATAATGGCACAACGTGAACTATCTGTATTGTACTGGGGCCAGCTGTTTCCTAGTGTTTATGGAACAGAACTAGTATTTCTAAGGCAGCTAGTTCAACACCCGTTGTTGCTAGGTTGCTGCTGTTGGGTCCTTGAGCAAGGTCCTACAAATTACTGTATTCTGTATATACTGTATTCGAAGTTGCTTCGGTTAAAGTTTTCTTCTAAATACTAAGACTGTGCACGCATTTAAAATCTCATAAAAGTCACCGGTGAATACTGTGAATGTTTAATTCATAGCAAATTTTTAAATGTCTGTGAGAATGATGTGTAAACATTTTGTACTGTTATATGATGATGTATAGTTGTACCATACCTTCCAGACTAGTCTGGACTCCAAGTAATGAACAAACATGCAAGGAACGTGACTAAACACCCTTTAAATGTTTAAATAAATAATCTGAATATGCGAGATCGTGAGAACGAGGCATTCAGAAGAAATTTGCAATGAGCTGGTTGATTTCTGGATTGTGAAATAAATTTATAACATGTTATCACAGCTGATTAAAGGTGAAACACACACTGTTCCGTTTCTTTCTAAGAATAGTGGTGAAAGAGCCAGTAATGTGTAAGAGGTGTGGACCAGATGGGTCTGGGTTCATTTATGTACCACTTTTTTTTCTCATTTATCATGCTGACATTCATTTGCTTGAGCCCATCTGTGAAGAGTCTGGACTTTTTTCTGGCAATGTTGTTACACCCACACACACACACACACAAACACACACGTGGAAGAAATAAACATCGGAGGAAAATAATATATTACATTTATTAGCATTAAATAAATGATGACTATGCAAACACTGCCAGAGGAAAAAACACTTTCTTGGATTTTATTTGCAATTGAATTTCAGTTCGATTCTGTTTTTGCAGTTGGGTTAAAACATTTTGTGAATTATGGTTAATATTATTATTATTTAATATTACCAGCTATTTAAAGAGCAATTCAGATTAATGTTTAACATTGAATAAGCTTTCAAACTTTCTATGTGTCTACGTAGTTTTTCTCTGGGACTGTCGGTGACCTGTTCAGGTGTTTAGTGTATTTACCCATTGTGTGTCCCACTATGAAACTAAATAAGATTAAGCGCTGGCAACACTCAAAGAGGAAAAATTATATTCCAAGGTTTAGGTGTGTTTACAGACTATAATGAGAATAAAAAGGAAATAACTATTTGTTCTAGTTTCTAACATTGTGAAACATTTATTAGATGCCAAACCACAATCTTTCTCTAAATGGATCATGGGTGTACGATACTATGCACTAGATCTATTCTACACATAAGTCCATATATGTTTGTTGTGTATTTTAGAGACATGATCACTCACTAGACAAGGTGCCAGTCCAGTTAAAAATGGCCAATCCATATTATTGAAAGTAATAAGAATTTTATGTTTAATGATAACATTTTATCATTTGTGTGGTATAATAAATCAGAGAGGCAATACGCTTTATCTGTGCAATCAGTTCTATGATAAAATGCACCTGTCAGGTCAAAATGACACAAACCACTTCATATAACCCAAATAAATAAGGTTTTCCTACAAAAACAACAACCAAAACAGGCACATGTTTGCCTGGACATGAACTTCCATGGTTCCTCAATGTACATGTGACAGATGGTTTATATCAGAACTACATTATTTATTAGTTGTCTGTGAGAACTGAAACAAATCAGACCAGAAGAAATCATCTAGAAAGTGATGCACTTGGTCACCCCGTGCGATCCCTGCAGACGCGAAACAGGGAAAAAAAGTCACACCAGCTCTTGTGCACACATGAATCATCACAGATGAATTACCTATGGGAAGCACTAGGACCCAGACAAATGATCCCTGAGAGAGTCAATGGGGCCAGCTGGCAGGTATAGATTTCTTGCCCCAATCGGGGGCAGCTGACATGTGTTTCCAGGCCTGGTGTGGGATCCCCTCCCCATCATCATTACAGTTTCCCCTCATCTCCCCTCCATCATGCTCAGCACAAAGAGGGTTATCTGAATACTCAGATGATGCACAAAAAGGCTGATCCTAGACCGTCCTGATCTTAGAGTTCTATCATCTTCAGCACGACTCAGTAAATGGGCAAACGTAGACATGTCTTTAAAACCATCGCATGTAAGTGCATTGGTGATGTAACAAAAGTCCATGAGATCAATTCTTGTCCCTAATGCCGGTCACTTCAATCCAGCGATTAGGCATTTAACCCTTAACTGCCAAGTACTACAGATTTTCCTGATTTTCACAGAGACAGAGAACAGAGGCTTAACAGAGTGCAAAGCTGTATGAACAATCTGCGCAAATGTCGCTTGTGCAAATGAGTGGAGCCTTTCAATATGGGTAGTCTGACGCTGCATACATTATACTGATTAGACACTGTTAAACGGTAATGCTTTTATGCTCAGTCATGACATTTTAAATGTCTTCTGTAGTCTGAAAGCTCAAACATTTTGACCTGTGACCTGCCTTTGACGTTTTCTCTTGACTGGAATGATTTCTTGTCAGCAATTCTTTTTTTTTCCAATTTGATATCAACTACCTGATAAGTTGCTTTAGAGAGAAGAGATATTCAAAAACCAAAACCAAGGCTTGGAAAGCAAACATAATTCATCAAATAAAATAAAAAGCTGACGAAGGTTTAAAACTGAAACTGGTTTGGTCACGACTGTAATCCTGCTCAGTGAATAAACACCAAATCTGAGATACTTGGTACTAATAAGTCCCCTGAAATCATCTCATTCACCTCTGGAGTGCAGTAGTCTGGAAAGTCAAAGTGTGATCCTGAGTGGGCGTGAAAGGTCTCAAAGTCCTTGTCTAGGTTCGAGCAGTCCATTGGCATGCTGTCAAAGTTTGTACTGGATATGATATGCAAAATCTCCTCATCGAGTTCCTCGTCCGAAGAGATGGATGACACAAAGCTGGTGGAGCTCGGCGTGGACGATCGGACAGAGTTTGACCCGTGTGACTCTCTGCCCATCGTGTTTATACGGCACCCGGCATCGGAGGGACTGATACTGTGTTCTTTTGGATGACAACTGGACTCAAAAAAGGTCTTATTTTGATTGTCCTGCAAAGTCCCTGGAGTTGTCAGATTAATTTCCACCACGTCGTCATCACTCGTGCTTTCAGTATTGTGTTTGTATTTATTGCTGCTAAAGTTTGATTTCTGTTTGGAGGTGTTTGATTTTACTTTGCTCGTGAAGCTTGTCGATCGATCTGAAAGATGCTTTCTGGCTTTTAAAGGGAGTTTGTTTTTGACCGGTGTGGAGGACTTACTCTTCTTCCTTGGACGATACTTGTAGTCTGGGTAGTCGGCCATGTGCTTCAGACGCAACCTCTCCGCCTCCTTGATGAATGGGATTTTCTCAAAATCCGGAAGCATTTTCCACCGTTTTCCAAGACGCTTGGAGATCTCTGCGTTGTGCATGTCAGGCCACTGTTCCATGATCTTCCGTCTTTCGATTTGTGACCACACCATAAAGGCATTCATGGGTCTCTTGATGTGTCCGGTAGGGGTTTTGCACCAGTTTGGTCCTTTGTTGGATGAGATGTGTTCAAACACTTCATCTGCATCGTCTGCTCCCAGTCCCACAAACGACCCCGGGGTTGAATCACGATCCATGGCTGTGGAGTGTGATTGAAGAACCATGATCCTGGAGAACAGGTTATTGAAGTGTGTCTTTGAAGTCACCCATGACTGGACACTCATTGATGGCTTGGAGCATCTTTTCAAGGCTTGGTTAATTCCTAAACATTAAAAGCAAGAATTATTTCAAGTCAGCAATCTAAGAACTACTGGTAGCTTCATTAAGTAAACAACATAGACAATGACCAGGATAATTACATTTTATTTATAGTATTTATGTTTAATAAACAACTCTGGAGAAAGTGTATCCTTTTTCAAAATTGTTGTTTGTTAATTATAATTATTATTCAATAAGATATTGATTTTATTTAGTAACACATGACTCATTTTTATTCAACACAAATCCAGAAATGTTGAAACTAAAAGTAAAACCACTGTATATATTTGTACTTACAGTGTGCTATTTTCTGGTTGAGATCTCCTCAGTCTGGCGGTTTCTTTAGTCGCACTTGGACTTGTAAGGCAGTGATAACAAAAACCCCACAAAGCTGCACTTTTCCCATTCAACACACATGTGTTCTGTCTATGTTACACTCTCCGGTTCTCATTGTGTCCTGGTTTCCCCTCCCTTTCGTTTCTTTGTGGGGACGGCCTTCCATCTGCTGCTATACAAGCCCACGCTGTAAACAGCTCAACCTTAGCAGACAGACTCCTCCCTTCCCACCCACCACTCCGTGTGTTTGTGTGTGTGTGTGTGTGTGTGTGTGTGTGTGTGTGTGTGTGTGTGTGTGTGTGTGTGTGTGTGTGTGT
>JAOTRQ010064686.1:2500-10000 GCA_028565875.1 Hoplisoma paleatum
ATTTTGTTTGGAAGGCTGACTTGATGCTTACCTAGTGAACTATCTCAATAGGACAAGTGTTGTGTAATAGGACCTGGTTAACGAGGACCGTCTCCGTCCGTGTTCTATAATCATCAGTTGTTGTATACTGTCATACTTTGTGATGTCAGAATAAATGGTAACCGTATATGAAACCGTTTCTACAGATTCCACTGTAGTACATTTCCCTGTGAACTCGTGTGTGTGTGTGTGTGTGTGTGTGTGTACTCTGTGGGCTCGGCTGCACCCCCACCGGACAACCTAAACGATGGATTCTTTTGTTCTTACAGTCGGTGGACATGCTTCCCAAACCTGGTGCAGCATCCGTGCCTAAAGCGAACTCTCTAAACAGCCTGGACCAAGAACAGATCTTCAGGTCAGAGGACGGTTTCACATCTTATATACTTTATATTTAGTGCCTTTCACAAACTGTAACGCACCCTCATGTTGCACGCAGAGCCCCAGAGCCACAGCAACCGCAGTCGAGAGAGGTGGTCCGATCGAACCACTACGACCCCGACGAGGACGAGGAATTCTACAGGAAGCAGCTGTCCTACTTCGACCGACGGGGCTTCGACAGCAAAGCCACAACACAAGCACCAGCTACCGTACAGCCTGTTAGCAAACCGGCACAACCACAGGTCCTGTCAGGACCCGCTTACAGCAGGTAACACACACACACACACACTTATTTAATCATCTGGCTAAGATAAATTTAATTATATATATATATATATATAAAGAATATCTGCTTTATATTTTCTATTTTTATTAGGACCGAGTCTCTAGAGAAGGTCACTCCCATTCCTCAGTTAACTCCGGCCGCTCCACCTCCGACTCCTCCCAAACCCGCCGGTAAAAGATGCACTGCATTTTATATCTTTTTTATAGAAGAGAAATTTAAATCCTAATCGATTATAGAAATTTTCTTTCTGTGCACATTTAGCCTCCACACCTCCTCCAGAACCTCTCAGCTCTCCTAAAATTAAACCTCCGGGCGACGCCGTTCCCAGCAGCTTCCTGCCACAGAAGAGCTTTCCCGAGAAATCTCCGGTCAACGGCACCGCCGTGCCTCCGGCCTCCAGCTACAACCGATACAACATTCCCAAACCCTACAGCACCTCGGCCCGGCCCTTCGAACGCAAGTTCGACAGCCCCAAGTTCAACCACAACCTCTTACCCAACGACTCGCAGCTCAAAGGTTCCATCAACAGCCCCATTAAAATACAAGCTCAGCCTCCGAATCACGACCACGGCCCGGACGCTCTCGGACGCCCCGCCAAGTTCCAGCACAACAACATCAACGCCGTACCCAAGGCCATCCCCGTCAGGTCTGCTACCTAACACCGAATGTATCTTTATGTTTATATGTTTCATCCGTGGACCGAATCCTCGCTCACAGATTCCACACATGCACTATTTTTATTAAGCCAGTGATCGTTAACGATCGTCCAAGATGTAAGCCGTGTAAAATGTTAGCGCGTCGTTGGAATAAACCTTCTCGTCCTGTAGTCCCAGTGCTCTAGAGGATGACGACGAAGATATGCACACGGTGGTCGCCACAGCGCGGGGCATCTTCAACTCCAACGGCGGTGTGCTGAGCTCCATAGAGACCGGGGTAAGCATCATCATCCCGCAAGGGGCCATTCCAGACGGCGTCGAGCAGGAGATCTATTTCAAAGTGTGTCGGGACAACAGCATCCTACCACCACTCGACAAGGAGAAAGGTCAGATTCTTATTATTGTTTATGTTCGATCAAATAAGTTGTGTGTAGAAACATTGGACACCTAATTGTTTAGTTTATTTGTTTAAATTTGTACTTACGCACAAAGTACCAACTTTACAGTTCATGACTTCATTATATGTAGGAGAGGCGTCGTCTTGGCATTATTACATCACAATATTGTCTCAGATTTATCGTCGCTCTGTTCACACGACTCTCAAACACTCGGTTCCTGATTTACTGGCTCCTCGTGCGGGTTTTATAGTTTGTAGTTTAATACTCAACGATGCAGCAGCCAATCAGCAGCCGGGAGAAATGAATAACGCTCCGGGATTGGCTACTATCGTAAGGCAAGCTTCCTGTGAAATAATAATAATAATGTTTATGTTACAAAGTTAGAAAAGTGTGTGTGTTTGCAGCACAGCGCGTTAGCAGGTGTGTGTATCCGTGTCATGGTGTCCTGGACGGGATATCACCCTGAATAAAACATGTAAAAGCTTGTGTGTAATATCTGTCTGTGTGTGTGTGTCTGTGTGTCTGTGTGTGTGTGTCTGTGTCTGTGTGTGTGTGTGTGTCAGTGTTTAATCATTAATGTAAGTGTATGAAATGAATCTAGGCTTGATACGAGATCTTGTGTGTTTGTGCGTGCAGGTGAAACCCTCCTGAGTCCGTTGGTGATGTGCGGTCCACACGGCCTGAAGTTCCTGAAGCCGGTGGAACTGCGTCTTCCTCACTGTGCGTCCATGACTCCTGATGGTTGGTCTTTTGCTCTAAAATCCTCCGACTCCTCGTCGGGTACGCGGCTCTCTGCTCATCTTTGCTTTTGGGGTTTTCGGTTGCTGTGTTCGTGCCGCGTCCCAGGTTTCAGCTGCACCTCTTACATCTTCGGTTCAGACATGATTCGTTCTGTCGCCGAGACGATCAAAACTTCACTTTCTCACGGACAGACGTATGTAGACACCCCTCATGTGCTGTCAATTATACAGATCAAACGAGCATAACGACTGGCTGTCTGTGTATTCAAGTGATGGGTGTCCGCATACTTTTGTCCAGCTCACTTCCTTCTCACTCTAGCAGGTCACAAAGGGACGTCACTTCTATTTTCCCCTCACCTTTCATGTCTTTCACCTTATAATCTTAGCCGTTGCCCTTGGGTGTGCTCAGGACCACTACTGATCCCCCACGGAGGTTCCAGATCTTTCTCCACCCTACATCATGTCCTGTGGAACTGTGTGTATCTACAGGACAAGTGCTGTTATCTGCAATAATTATTAATGTTTATGTTAGAAAAGTAGCGTAACTGTGTGTGATTGCGGTGCTGCACGTTAGCCTGTGTGTGCGTGCGTGCGTGTGTGTGCGTGTGTGTGTGTTAATCTGCATCCGTGTCAGCGGCGGGATATTGTAATGAAGAAAATGTACAGTTTGAGGTGGATATTTATTCTCACACATTTAGTGATGCGTGATGAATGTCCTACAGTGTCTGAGGTCCTACACGTACCGTGATTGGTTCATTCATCATAACTGCTGCGCTGGTGCCTGCACACTGAGACTGGGAATAACAGAGATCAGTGTGTGTGTGTGTGATCCAGATCCCATGTGCAAACCAACATGGTCGTGTTAATTACATCAAGCACCTTTTAGATACGTAAGATTGAAGTTAATAAACAGGAATTAATTAGCTGGAGAATGTCGAGATGTTTTGATTTGTATTATATAGAATGTAATATTTGTCTCTATGACATGTCACATGTTATTTATGTGTCCATCCCAGTGGCGCTTTATGAAGTTTGACTATATTGAAGTGATTCATTTTATTTTATGACCTTTTTGTTTGCAGGCGACCCCAAGAACTGGCAGAATAAATCCCTCCCCGGGGATCCGAACTACATGGTCGGTGCCAATTGTGTTTCTGTGCTGATCGACCATTTCTGAGGAGCATCGTCATGGAATCACAAAACCCTCACACACACACACACACATACACACACACTTACACCAACAGTCACACTGCCATTTAACCAAGGACATGCTGGGCGGTGATCACATGAAGGATGTTTGTTTGGTTTTAGATGTAAAAGGGAGGGACGGTTTTCTGAAGTGCTGTTTTTCTTCGAGCGGCCTTTTCTCCTTCTTTTCTTTCGTCTTTTAACCAGCCAACAGCGAATGAACGAACACTTTTAGTTTCTTCTCGACTGACCGCATGCTCCGCACCGCTGAGGATTTCAGAAACACTAACGACTTCTACTACTGACATGAACTATCGACTTTATTTTGAATAAACACGTACCAGTATGCACACTACAGTATTGGAATTATAATCTGGAAGATTAAACGAGGACGATCGTTCGCGTTTGTGTATGTTTGGACGAAGTGATTTTCCCACGCGGTAGGTGCAGAAGGACGAGAGGAAGTGTAGATGTAGCGCCTAGCTTAAACGCAGGAACTTAACGGACGTGTGTCGTTCATTAGAAGTGAACCAGCAGCAGGTAAATGAAGCACAGATCGATTCCCAGAACAGACACGCCACCGTCATGAAGTGGTTCTGATGAGAAGAACATCAGCCGTTCATGTACCGCTGGACTCGTAGAGTGTAGTTTATTCATCCTGCACTCTGAAGATCTATGCACATCAGTCTCAGGTGCTCACACACACACACACACACACACACACACGTCGCTTTTCTTTAGCCTTTTCTCACTCGGCCATGCTCTCACATTTTCTTCCTAATGCACCGATGCCTTATTCGTCTCTTTCACGTCTTTACATTTCGATTCGTTTGTTTGTTTGTTTGACTGGATCCCGAGTTGTAATGAAGTGAGATGATGGAGGATTAAGATGAAGTTTTGCCTGCCAGAGTCACCGCGTGAAGTAAAGCTAAAGCCAGATGATGTGTTCAGGCTTTCTGTTACACACACGACTGGCTGTACATGAAGCGAGACGCCGACGTGTTTCTTTATCAGACTGAAATATCTGTCAAAGTGTCAGTACAATGAAGATCTTTTTGTTGTTTTTATCATTTATTTTGGTCACACACACACACACACAAGGCCTGGAACTTATTTGGCCTCAATATAAATAAATCCACCTATTATTTTATCCAAGCAGTTATAACAACTTGTTTTTTTATTATTATGTTTTATTCCAATCCGTTTATTACTTATCGTTTGTAAAACTCGATGCTGTTCTATGTGCCCCGAAATGTATTTTTTTACTAATAGATGATTTATTACGGCACATGGTTTTCTTTTAAAATAACACAGCTTTGGGTTCAATATTAGATCAACCCGTGTGGATTTTTCCCTTCTTTCCAACCGACTTTTCAACACAAGTATACCACTATATTAATAAATAAAATCAGCAATTTTTAAAATGACGTCTCGCGTGTTTTATTTTCGTCGATGTTTTATAGCAAGAACGATGTGTGTTAAATCCTCTCATATTTTATACCTTTATGATGTATTTATTTGGAAGTCGGATTTTCTCTGCAGTCAGGGATTGTTCATGAGTTTGTTTTAAGTCTTAAATAAGAACTTTTAATTTATTTTGTACCTGGGTTCACATGATGACATTGAGTAGTTAGACGTTTTTAGTGAATCTGGCAACCTCAATATGATTGCAGTACCAGGTTTGGCCACAATTCTACACATTACTACTTTATTTGGATCAGCTGCACACCAGAACAGTCCAGTTAAAGAAGTAAGTGCTTTTTATTTATTTTGTAAAGAATTAATATTTTCACCACAATGTTTCAACAGTCAAATGATTCCTTTGCAAACACACGTTTCACACACACAATGTTGTATATTTGCACGTTTCACACACACTCGTGCACACAATGTTGTATATGTGCAGCACGATGTGGAAATAAACTTCTGTAACTGGGATTTAGTTTTTTTGTTTTGTGTGCAGTTTCTACATTTGTACCGCAGGTGGCGCCAAAGAACCACATTTTATTTTCTCGTCTTGCAATTTATGTTGTTTCGATTTTAAATCATAAAGATTCATTTGTGCGTCTGATTATGTGTTTAATGTGTTTGTATTTATTATTTTAAATACATAATTAGTGTTAGATGGATCTATATCGGGATCTTTGTAAATAACATGATAGAATTATATTAGCACTGATGATGCTAAATGTCGTTTTATAATAAAAGAAGTCAAAATTAATGACACTTAAAGACACGTTAAGAAAACACACTCACACTTACACCTGGGAGAATCATAAGTATCCCTGTCTGGCCTGACTGCACGTCTTTGGACTTGTAGCAAACTGGAAGCCATACATGCTCGTGGAGAACATGCACAAACAGAGTATATTAATAAATACATTCAGGATGGCCGTGTGATTGCTCAGGAGTTAAAGTATTGGATTAAAGACCATAGGGTCACTGGTTCAAGCCCCATTGTTGCCAAGTTGCCACTGTTGGGCCCCTGAGCAAGGCCCTTAAGCCTCAATCACTCAAAATGGTATTTCATTGTAATTATAGGTTGCTTTTTAAATCTGGGGCGAGTTTTGGGCTACTAGTTTGGGTAGTGATCCGGACTAGTTAATCTGCCAGGTCAAACCTCACCACCACTGAGTTGCTTCTGTTGGGCCCTTGACTGAGGCCCTTAACCCTCGGTTGCTCAGACTGTTCCTGTAACTGGAGAATATAAATCCTGGAGATGCACAATTTGGGGGGACTGGTTATGGTACCGGACTAGGACTAGTTAAAAAAAAAAGATACCGGTTCAAATCTCACTTCTGCTAGCTTACTGCTGTTGGGCCCTTGACCGAGGCCCTTGATTCTTAATTGCTTAGAGTGTTTAGTGTAACTAGTGTAAGTCACTTTGGATGAAGGCGCCTAATCAAAGCTGTAAATATAAATCTCCCCCCACACACACACACACAAACACACACACACACTTTGCCACTGCTGGGCCCCTTTTGCTCATCAGGATGAGATGCTGACAGTGTTTGCGCGTTCCTGGCACCATACGGTCGCGTGCACGCGCGTGCGTGTGTGTGTGTGTGTGCGTGCGTGCGTGCGTGCGTGTGTGTGTGTGTGTGTGTGTGTGATGCGCTCCGTCCGCAGCCTTTTCTAACGCGCCCCGCATCAGCAGCCGCGGCTCGGACCCGCATCCCTGCACGACACGAGAGAATGACGACACAAGTGTGACTCGGTCCTCACGACAACAGAGAGAGAGAGAGAGAGAGAGAGAGAGGTGGCTGTGGGAGGACACGAAGGCTTTTTTGTTCCTTCTGGAGCGCTCGCGGGTCCATGACGTGCGCGCGGAGAGGTGCACATCTGCACCACATCGCTCGGCGGCGCCGCCGGGGGGGAGAAGCGTCTCTGATCCCGGTTCCTACCTGAAGGAGGTTCGGGATGCTGGAAGCCTCTGCGCACGGGGATATCTGACACCGAGCCTGGTGGGGATTTTACTGCACGTCTGTGGACTGTTGTAAGTGCTGGACTCTTGTGTAGCGACGATGCCCGTGAACGCCATGATGCGGAGAAGCGGCGGCGGCGGTGAGTCTCTGAGTCCCGCGGCTCTGTCCCGCAGTCTCTCCCGGCTCAGGGAGCTCCGGTCCCGGACTCGTCTCATGCTGTCGCTCGGTGTGGCCCAGATGTTGCTCGGGAGTCTGATCCTGGCGGTCAGTTTCGCCGCTTTAGCCCTCACAACCTCCCCTAAAGTGCGACACTCCTGCCCCTTCTGGGCTGGATTCTCGGTAAGTCCCTTTAAATCAAAATTGGGTTCGAGTCTCACTGTGTCGGTG
>JAOTRQ010064715.1:0-13117 GCA_028565875.1 Hoplisoma paleatum
TCTATCTATCTATCTATCTATCTATCTATCTATCTATCTATCTATCTATCTATCTATCTATCTATCTATCTATCTGTATCTGTATCTGTCTGGCTGATTGTCTCTATATATTGATCTATCTGTCTATTTAGCTATCATATCTGTTTATCTATCTTGTCTGTCCGTCTCTATATATCTGTTCTTTTATCTATCTTTTCATATATTTGTCTTTCTAGCTAATATGTTTGTCTCTATTCATCTATCTCTCTGTCAGCTTATCTATCTATCTGTCTGTCTGTCTATCTATCTATCTATCTCTCTGTCAGCGTATCTGTCTGTCTGTCTATCTATCTATCTATCTCTCTGTCAGCGTATCTATCTGTCTGTCTATCTATCTATCTCTCTGTCAGCTTATCTATCTGTCTGTCTGTCTATCTATCTATCATATATCTGCCTATCTGTCTGTCTATCAATCTATCAGTCTGTTTATTAAATATTAATCTTTTGTCTATCTGTCCTTATATATCCTTGTCCTTTTGTCCTTCCTTAGATCGATATCCATCGTTTATGTGTTCATCGTGTTTGTCTGGCTGTCCAGTTTCATATCTATTTGTCTTTGTCTGTCAGCTTTTGTTACTAGTGTTTTTCTAATATTACTTAATCATCGGTTCCACAGAAGTAGTAAAATTCTCTCATTTCATTTGTATAAAATAAAAAAACAGGGATTTAATAAATAAAAATGAAAGCAGCTGCTTTGTGCACTTCTCTCTTCGACTTCACACTCAAACAAAAGCAGAAGTCACAAAGATGCGATGCAACGTGTTGTTTATTTTCTGGAGACGTCAAAGCCGGCGAGATCACGGCGACATGAACTGTCGGCTCTGGTGGCGTGACTCGGCGGCACATGATGTCTCCATCACTTGGGGGGTTTTAAATCATGGGATGTAATGCAAGACACGTTCAAAATAAAAGTACTTTCTTTACGATCGGCTGGGTGTCGTGGTTACTGCGTTCAAATAAGGGTTGTAGCTATTGTTTATTGTGGAGATTATAATTATTATAACAATAATCGAGTGTGAAGACGATCTACAAGAACTTTGGTTCGTACTTTCTTGCAACTCTTTATCGAAACTGTTTACGAATCATTAATAGGCCTTCATGTTGCGGCAGCGCGGATGCTTAGTGGTGCAGCACTGTCGCCTCACAGCAAGTCCTGGGTTCCATTCTAAAGTTATCCCAGGGGCTTTCTGTGCGTAGTTTGCATGTTCTCCCTGTGTTCATGTGGGTTTACTCCGGGTATTATGTTTTCCTCCCACCGCCCAAAAACATGCACTAGGCTGATTGGAGATGTGAAATTGTAGTACGCAGTTTTACAGAACACTATTACTGCAATCTATTCTGTAAAAACACCGACCAGAGACTCTTAAGGGGGATCAGTAGCGACCCGGAGAGCACCCATGGGTCAGGTACGAGGCCGCTTGTTTCATTATTTCTGCATAACAGCTTATTTAGTTCATGTACTGTTCATTTCACACTGTATGAAGTACTCAAACTGGGTACTTTTTGTGCGCCGCGTTTTATTGTGTTTCCCGGAGACACTAAAACAGTACAACAAGAGCGCAAGTGAATGAGTGTGTGATTTTGGACGTTCTAGTGACTGTTCCAGTGTTTTGCCATCGTGTGACACAAGTGAAATAGTGAAAATAATTCTTTATCAACTGCTTAAAGATGTTTTCTCATATGGAGAAACTTCAGCCACCTGCATTTATTATCCTTCTCGCTTTGAAAACAAACGTGGTCATTGTAGGTCAAGCATGCTGGGATTTTGTTTGGACAGTCAATAATGGGGGAACTTTCACCCACTGTTTTGTCTTGTTAGTCTTGGATGGATCAACCAGCTCTCTGAGGCACTTAATAGGATGTCTGCTTGATTGCTTTAGTATCAATCCATCAATCCGGGTCACGGTGCGACACATACTGGCCGGATACATAAAACACCTGAACACCTCGCCCAGTCTGTTGCAGAGCACAGAGGGGAAAAACACACATATGGGAACAACTTCGGTATCTGTAGATGGTATCTAACCTGACTGTGGGAGGAAAGTACTCAGAATCAGTCTCAGGGAGAACATGCACACTACACACCGAAAGCCTCCATACAGATCGCTATACTCGCGATTTTTGCTGTGAGGTCAAGTTCATTTTATTTCTGTGGCACTTTGTGTTTTTTAAAACAATTGACAGAGTTAAGGATCTCCAGACACACCCCTGAGCAAGCCTAGGACAACTGTGGCAAGAAAGAATAATAAAAAATTATAGGAAATACAAGAAACCTTGGAGGATCCATTCACGGACAGATACCAGTCAGTCACTAAAAAAGTTTTTTTTCTTTGCTAACCACTAAGACATCATGTGGTCCTGCTTTAGTATTATTATTATCATTATTAATTTCATTATTAGCGCTAAATTGCCTTTTTAGACTTTATGGGACTTGGCAACTCAAAACGTTGAATGGATGCATAAAAACGAACAAAATGTTGCTGAATTGCTCGTGCAGAACGTCCCTACTTTATCTGATTTACAGCTCCAAGCTACCAGCTGCTCTAAGGACGTAAACACAAATAGTAACCCCGGGGTATATCTGGGCACCAGAGGGCATTTGGTAGTTTCGAGTTCGGCAGGAACATTCTCCGTTGTACTTTTCACCCACACACTTTAGCTAACACTACCCCAGTGGAACAGGGTGTTACAGGAAAGAGGAACAGAAAGCAAGTCGGGTTATTTTGGTCCTCCTTGCCTCACCGCCGTGCTCCACATGGGGAGCTAGGGGGGCTTGAGCGGGGGTCTCAGAGGCCAACGTACGATGTACAATGTGTACACTGTATGACACCACGAGTATTGGCGATATGTAGAAGTATCCACAGGCATCGAAACGTACATTAAAACAAATACAGAAGGTTAGTTCAGTACCGGATTCTTTATCGACTAGATTTGATTGTGACCACTTCCTACTTTCTATGGCTGCAACGCTACGATCATGAAGGAAGTCACATTTGTGTATAAGGTGTGAGAGATCTGGGAGGGTGAATCCGTTCCTGCAGAGCATAACCAAGGGTGCATCCGAGATTGCATACCGAAATCTGAACAGGACACGAAAGCAGCTAGTGTGTTCCAGTATTACCTTAAATGACATGATACTTTATTCAATTTCATTCAATTATATTGCCTTATGTTACACTGAATTACATTACATTTATTTATTAAGCATTTTAACATCATGTTTTGAACCCCAAATCGTATCAATGACAGGAATCGAAATTTTAAAATTGGTCTCTTCAATTTGCCTTACCTGCATGTTTTTGGACTGTGGAAGGAAACCGGAATGCCCGAACCCAGGACTTCTTGCTATACGGCGTCAGTGCTAACCACTAAGCCACCATGCCACTCACATTACATTAAAATAGGCTACACTGCAATAAATGATACTAAATTATATTCTGTGACATTAAATGGCATTAAATTAAATTATATAACATTACATTACTTTATGTTGCTTTGTACAGCAAGAGTAATGAATAATAAAGTAATAAGTACATATGTATAAGTAATTATGACATCAGTGTACGTGGCAAATAAGAGACTTTCACCTTGTTAATAGCGGCCTTCACTAAATCAGGAAGCAGATCTAACGGCTTTATAAAAATGTAAACAACGTGAATGATATTCATTAGTCAGGGGTAAACATAAGCAAATAAAAGCATAAACAAGAGAACCGTCATAAAAAGGAAGTGTGTAGTGTTCCATTTAGTACGGCACTTGCACATGAAAGTGTGCCCTTAGTAAGTGTTCAGTGCACTTACACTATACACTACATTACTGATGTTCACGAATAGAGACGCACCCCATAGCGTCTGTAAGACGACTTCAATAATCGTGTTCCCTCTAAGGATCCTTCCCCACTCCCCCTCCAGCAGCTGTGGGGTGTACTGCAGTAAGCACAACTAAAATAAAGTCTTTTTTTTCGGTCATGCTCGTCTGGGATCAGCTAAACTGAACAGTCCGCCACAGCTTTACCCACAATCCAGTTGGCAGCGGCTCCAGATTTAGCAACGTTTCTGGATCTGTTAAAATGTACCTCTCAAAATGGAAGTGCCAACGGCTAAGGAAAGCTCGGTGTAATAACACATTGTATTGGTGTGTGTGTGTGTGTGTAGGTGTAGGTGTGTGTCCCAGTGAGCCTCATACACCGTGCTTGTTCGCTTCCATTTCCATGAAATGCAACAAACTCAACAAATAAAGGCGTTCTTTTTTACGTCTCCCCCCCACCCCCCGCCTCCATCCATCCCCTTTGATGTGGACTCACTGTGACATCACAACATTGCCACAACAATAAAGAACTTGTTTGGGTTTGAGCTCTCCTATGCGTTCACATTCAGCGCCGCCGAACGCTTGGCATTCCACATGGGTGGAGTGTGGGCTAAAGTGAAACGCTACTATGACAGCTAGTACGAAGAGACGCCACGACGTTTAAAACTATTCCAAACCATTCGAACCGTTTCCTGTCTGCTTATGTTTATCAAACTAGATATTGTGTGATCAGGCAGAGATTAGCGGTTCATCCAGGCTCAGCTGCACTAACCGGTTTTTCAATAATTGCTAAAAAAGTTTTCAGGCCTGATTAAGGTTAAAAAAGTTTGAATCTTCTCACTTAAATGTAACAAAAGTGGATGAAACGTGTTTAGTAAATAAACGACGACGTTTCAGCTCTAAATGTTCATTTATACTCGTGTTTTCGACCGGACAGTCTGATCATCTGATCTGTAGTTTAAAGTAGGTACAGCATGAGCCCGGGAGACCCACCTGAACACGACTCTTCCTACCATAACTTGGTGACATAACGCAGCTCCCCCTGCAGGTGCGTCTGTACTAGTGCTGGTGACTCTGATTTAGTTTAAGGATTCGGGTTAACAAATTAGAGTCAGTAAAACAAATCGGTTTAGTTGATTCCTCTGAATCAGTAGCTCATCTATCGAAGCGTAAATGTACCGAAAGTTAATCTCTCTGTCTTGCTCGTTTCTCTGCGGCACATCGATACGCCATCTAGAGGTTTTATGCTGAACTGTAGTTGATGGAAACTAAACATTTTCCATATTTCTTTCTGCTGATATTTAAAAAAATGTTACTGTCGGGTCCTTAAGCGAGGCCCTTAACCCAGATACTGCAGGCCAAATCTTCATAGCCAGGTCACATTGCGCTGCTCATCACAGTTCCAGGATTGATTAAGAAGCAGACAGAGATATCAGGATGCTCATAATGTCCTGGCTGAACCGTTCTTGGGGTGAATTTGAGCCAGCTGTGCGTACTGTTCCCCGAGCCAGCCGGTCCCAGGGCTTCCTTCTGTTAGACAGCAGACAATACCAGAGCGTGTCAAATGCACAGCCAGCGCCACCGTGCCAGCTGCTGAGACACCACTGGCTAAATGCTGCTTCAGTGCTTTACTCAATAGGAGCTGCTTCGCTTATTGTACCCCGTCCACAATAAGCTTGTTCTTCACAGCCAGCCCCAGTACCTCTGTCGTTCTTCGTGTGACCACCTGCTAGTCTAGTTCAACACGTCTTAAGTGGTCGGGTTCGATTCTAACATAAGCCAACATCGGAAGGTTTATATTTCTGCATAGACTCAAGACGCACAACAACAGCGTCAACTCAACGGCTTCAGTTCTCTTTTATAGTTCTGAGTCGTATGGATCATGAAGTAATTCACCTCCACGACACTAGAGGGGGTCGAGTTAATGAGGGTTCTGTTATGTTTACGTTTATCCTTCGGTACGGCAACGAGATTTTAGCTGATCGATATCGAACAACGAATGATTTTAAATGTGTGATCATAAACGAAACATCGCTGAGACATCGGCATATACAAGGAGCGACTTCTTTAACAACAAGCATGCACACTTAATTGTTTTTATGGCTATCGTGCGGTCTGGGTCGCTACTCCTTGCGCAGGGGGTTCACGTCGACGCACATACTCTGCATCACATTGGCGTTAATACAAGAACCCGGGACTTCTTGCTGTGAGGCAAGGGTGTTAACCACATTCTCTTGTGTGTGTGTGTGTGTGTGTGTTTGTTTCACGCCGATTGCACAAGTGCACAGTCATTGCACAGGCAATCCAAAAAAGGGAACTCCGATGCAAAGGGACTCCCCGCGCCTGTTGCTGTGGTCGATTTAGTGCGCGGGAGGTTTGGGGGCGTTTCACGCATGGAAAGGCCGATCACATGAACCATCAAAACATTTCAAACACATGACCATCACATGATGATCACATGACGACGGCTAATTTAATAACATCTCATGCTGCAGACTTTTCGATACCATCTGACTTCTTAATTCATTTAATCACGTCATTTTGAAAGCGCAGCACGACAGTGAGCTTCATATGGTCCAAAGTATGTGGACAACCTTTCATTTTGAATGTGTCAGGAGATCCTGATTGCTGCTTGTGCATCGACAAGCACCTCGACTTTTTAACCAGGATACTGGGTCCATTCACTCACTCACTCACTCACTCACTCACCACATTTCAACCATCAGACTTGTGGCCACAAGACGGCAAAAAGTTTCCACTATAGTTTCCCCAGAATTTTCCATTGCCTCATTAGAAGTGTTGGGATTCTAATATAGGATCTGTCTAATGTTCTTGTGACTGCTAGAGTTGAGTTGAGATTCTCTGCACGGGTGTACTAGTGACTTTTATTTAGTATTTATTGAGCATTTTAACCTAATGTTTTAAACACAGGGTCGTATCCATGGCAGGAAACATTCATTCATTCATCACACAAGTTTCAAATGATACACGAGTCACATCAAACACAGTCATGGACAAATTGGACTTTTCAATTTGCCCTAACTGTATGTTTTTGGACTGCGGTAAATTGGGCACCTCAGAGTAAAACTCGTGCAGACACCAGGATGACATGCACAGTAAGCCTTCAGACGTACTTGGAAATCGAACCCGGGACTTATTGCTGTGAGGTGACCGTGCTGAAGCACTACGCTACCATGTTTTGGAGTGAGTGGTGCTTTCTGATAGTCATGTGACTGCCCTGTCCAATCGCATCAAATAAACAGACCACTGAAGTCTAGAGGACAAGTACAGTTAATGTTTATATTTCTGCTTGTTATAACTTTTAATTTAATGTCATTTCGGGTTTGTATGTTTGGGTTTAAAGTAAATATTTATTATGAAACATATTCTGGTTTGTTTTCATAGTTTTTGTTTTCATAAACTCAGAACTCTCTCTCTTTGTCTGTCTCTTTGTTCTCATCACAGTCACCACTCAAGTTTTCGGGCTGGACTGCGCGGCAGCCGCTCGGCCCCCGCGTCCCCCGGCCATGGCGTCCCGCATCGGCCTGCGCCTGCAGCTCATGCGTGACCAGATCCAGCAGGAGGAGCAGCGGGAACGGCAGCGTCACCAGCACCACATGCAGCAGCGCCCCCCCAGACCACCCGCACCCGCCATCGACGCTCCACCGCACTTTCACACGCCGATGGAAGTGCCCGTTGAAGTTCTGAAGGTGAGCCAGCGCCGAAACACACCAGCTGGATTCGTGATCCGAAGGTTGTTGGTTCAATTTCAGCAAGACAACTAAACCCTAACTGAAATAAATAGGATCAGTTGTAATCTATACCAGAAACACTAGAGTCATGTCCAAAATATTGAACCAGAACCCCCTTCTGGTTTAAATAAATATCGGTTCATTCTAAAATTGATTCAAAATAATCATCCGAGTGATTGATTGCTAATTCCATACGACTTGTTTGGGAGGAAATTCAGGGCAGAAACGTTGACGCAGTGTGTTTTGACATTTTGACAGAAAATTCTCAGGATTCCATTTTTTTATCTTATCGCACGCGGAACAGACAAGCCCTGCGTTGTTTTCTTTAGCGGTTTACGAATTGATCTCTTGTACAGAGTCACAATTTGCGCGGTGCACATTTCTTGACCTCTGCTTTTGATTATTTCTGGTCATTGTGTGAGAGCAAGCTAACTAGCTAATTGTATAATTAGAGCCGGTTCTGATGATTTTGTTGTTGTTGTTTAAAATCAGATTGCTTTCAGTGTTCACTTATGTGGGTAAAAGTTTGATTGAGGTGGAGGGGGTACAACCGACTTGAGTATGTGGGGGGTCTTAAACCACTCGAACAGAAAACGTGCTTGAATGAGTGTAACAGAACCATCTGCGTTTTTTATATTTGATATAAAAAAAGTACAATATATAATATTATTATATGCATATACTAAAGAAAATTTTTTTCCACACTTTTGCCAATCTGTGCAGTAAAACACACATTTATACACAGTAGAGGGTCAGCACTAGCCACACCTGCCCATCACAATGGGCACCCCGAGTCCTAGCACCCGGGGAGCAGTTAGAGGCTTCAATGCCTCGCTTAAGGACACTTCAGTCATGACCTGTCGACTCTTGGAATCGAACCGGCGACCTTCCGATTGCAAGAGCAGATCTCTACCAGACTACCAGACAGAGTGACAGCGGGGACGCCCAATCACAGTTTATAACCAGACAAAGTGACAGCGGGGACGCCCAATCACACACTAGAATGAAACAGCAGAGCCAATGGATAAACTTGAGGTCGGTCTAATAGGAAACAGGCTTCAGCTGGAGTGGTCGTTTTCCGCTCGGTCCTAGTGCTCGACTATTCTCATGTTAATATAGCGTACATAAGACGGTATAAACTACAGGGGACTGTAAACGTGCAGGAGACATGCATTGCCCCTCAAAAATAAATAATAATTATATATAGAGTACACTAGATTGTACCAGTAGTCGATGATGCGACACGTGATGAAGATCTGTGGAGGCACCCAGAAGGGCTACAGGAGTACCAAAAGCTCCATCTTTGTACATAAAATATTAAACTAAAGAAGCTTAAATATCGCACTGGAGAATTGAAATTTTATCTCACTATCAAGAAATAAAACATCAATACAACTGAACATTATTAAAAGATAAACAGATAAACACCAGACTGATGTACACAAATAAAACTATTTAATAGTAAGAATATCGTTCAGTCCTACTACGAACTTTTAGGACACAAAAGCCTTTCATGGGAAAGTGGGCCAGTAAACGATTGCTGGTTAATCCTAGGACAGCATGGTGCCGGTGTGGTCACTGTATATGTCCGTGAGGAACCGTGAGGAACCGTGAGTCAGGGCATTTCTCAGACGCATGAGGGTCGAGTCACACAGCGTTAGGATTTTTTTTTAATCCACGCTGGTCAGTCGTTCGTTTCTTCGTGTCCGGGCGCAGGAATATAGTTAGGAAGCCCTTGGGGGGGCTATCAGATGCACTGCCCGTCTGGAATTTCACATTCGGAAGCTAACACCACCCAGCATGCCCTTCACCAGGCGTGTGGATATCAGTGGATGGCCTTGGTGGCATAGTTTCCACTTAGTCACTGATACAGTCGAGCCATGTAGCACGAATATTTGATGACTGATGTTTTTTCCCTCGTTGTTGCTTATTACAGATAAAAAGGATCATTTCTTAAAGACCAAAAGTATTTTACATGTCCATTTTAACGGCTCCTTTTAACCGTTAATGTTTTCTGCTTCCTGTTAATCCCGGCAGGTCCAAACCCACCTGGAGAATCCCACCGACTACCACATCCGCCAGTCCCAGAAGCAGCAGGTGAAGGAATACCTCTCCAGCACCTTCGGCACCAAGCAGGCCGTCCACGCCATGTCCGGGATGGTCCAGCCCTCTCCGCCCGGCCTGGCACCGCCCATGCCCTCGCCCTGCGCCACGCAGCTGGTCAAATCAGCAGGCAACAGCGCCCCCAACAGCCCCATGGCTATGTTAAACATCAGCTGCAGCCAGGAGAAAGAGGTACGTGAGCCATCTTTTTTTCGTTCTTTGGGTTTTAGGGGTTTAGCAGAGGGCTTTTCCTTCTCAGGGCTGAATGACTGCTTCATATAGATGTATGTAGCGATAATGTATTCATTCTTTATTTAAATGGGCTAAACAAAAGCATATAAGTATACGAGTATTTAAAATGCATTATATAAACAAAAGCTGGATATTTTGGCGGGTAAGAGAACCGTCATCAATTGTTCATCCGTCACTTGTTCAACCGTTGTGTCGTGTTTCATTTGAGACGGCACTTACACATGAAAGTGTGCACTTAGACTACACACTAAATTACAGTGCAGTTTAGGACACACCCTATGTTTTATTTTCACATTTTTGTTTCCTGTAAGCTCAGACTGATCACTGCGTCGCTCCGATCTCAGTACAGTAGGTAGCGCTCCCGCAGCACGTCCACATCCCTGAATCGTCACCGTCTTTGCTCTCTCTTAGTCTTTTTATGAAACCTAAAGGTCAGAATTTCACTGGAGTTTAAGGGGCCAATTACGTCCGTGCAGGTGTGTAATTAGAGATTAAAGAGTGACAGAGGCACAAGACAACGTTTCCAGAACTTCTTGCACTCGGCAGACTTTGGTCTTTTTGTCTTTTATGTCTTTGTTGAGTAGAACCTGTAGGAATGGTGCTGTGGTGGTGCAGCACTAAATGAAGCTAGTCTAACACAGTAAGGCCAAGATCAAGGTGACGAGATAGGGCACAGGGGGGTTATGAGGCCTAAATATACTGTATGTCTATTAACTGCATCACACCCGATGCTTTTAGAAACAATTACAATGCACCCACTAAGACTATTATTTCTTTACTTTTTTTATTTATTTAAATTTTACCTTCATGTTTTTACACTTTAGGTAACATCCATGACATCCAAGTCACATCAAACACAGTCATAAATAATTTTGTATCCTTAATTTGCCTTACCAGAGCGTCCATTGTAAACCCAAAGGAAGCCCCAGGTCGCTGACTACTAAAGCCACTGTTCTACCCCGCTCACTTCTGTATTATTATTATTTATATTGTATTTTATATGTTATTTAGAAAGTACATTAGTCTTGTAACAATAGTAGTGTGTGTGTGTGTGTGTGTGTGTGTGTGTGTGTGTGTGTGTGTGTGTGTGTGTGTGTGTGTGTGTGTTATAAGTAACAACATTTTGTTTTATTGAGGAAATTTGATTTACGAGTAAATTGAGCCACAAGCTGGAACCCAAAACTCGTACATCAGTTTGTCACTGTAAAATTATTCCACGTGTGTTAAAACGCAATAAAGAACAAAACTTTCTGCACCGTGTGTTCGTTTGGAACAGTTGGAGGACGTCATCGACAACATCATCAGCATGCAGAACAGCTACGACGACAGGAATTACATCGACTCCATTGTGCAAATGCCCAACACGGTACGTAAAACTGAATTTGCTGTACGTTCATTGCTGTACACATGAGACATCAACAATTCACAATTCATAATTCATTCAGCTTGAAAGATATCTTCCAATAATGATGTCTGTTTCGAAAGTGAATCACTTTGTTTCGTTCATTCACGTGTCTGAACCTGAAACGTCTTCAAAGTCGTTTATTAATATTATATTTATATTTGCACATTTAGTGCAACTGGCACAAGGTTTTGTATTTTTTGCACCTTAATGTTAAATCTGCTGTATCTCCGCTGCTCATGTTTCTACCTCACACATCGTTTACTCAGTATCACGTACTAACACTCACCTTGTCTGGTGTCTTAATTACTTGTTTAGATTGGAAATATATTTTTGAATTAATTATAGGCTTTATTAGTATTTATTGGTTTGTTGTGTAATTGCATTGGGTATTGTGTTGTTTTGCGCTTTTTTGTGTTGTTGTGTGTTGCACCGTGTGCTACTGGAGGAGGAAACGATGTTTCGTTTCTGTATTGTTACTCGTTTGTAACTGAAATGACTCAGACTCTGACTTAAGGTCAAATCTCGGCTATGCCACCCTTCAGCACTTTTGTCCCGCTGAGACCTTGACCAGGGTAAAACTATAACACTTGGGTATTACAGTACCCTTCAGTCATCCGATCAATAATCTAAAAGTTTATCTAATCGTCTCCCGAGTGTGTATCCAGTGATGTGGTTCCAGGTTTATTTCAGGGTCTACAACCTTGACCAGCGAGCCCCAATATTAACAACTTGGACCAAGTAACCAGCTCGTGCTTGAACCAGCAATCTTCTGATCACCACTCCAATATACCTAATCACAAGTGTTTTGATGACTAGCAAAGTGGTTTCTCTTTCCTGCAGGCCTGATAACAAATATAATCAACAAATGACTCGACAGAATGACTTGTCTCAGCCACGGCGGAGGGGAACGTTATAGCCCAAAATAGCCTTGAAATGATAAGAAAGTAAAAGCGTTTCAGAAAAGTCCTGAACGGGCCCGAAATAGAACGACTTTCTAAGATACCAAACAGAAACATTTTTACCACTATAATATTTCCTCAGTTTTCCCTCCACTGTAGAAATAACCAGCCGACTGGTGGCAGAGCCGAGATTCGATCTGAAAGTTCCTTTTAGAACCCTTCAGGTCACTAACTGTTTTTTCATCAGAATATTGCAATTGCGCATTAAAAAGCCCAGATGAACCGAGTTCATAAGAGTCAGAGTCGGTAAAACAAATCGCTCATCCACCAAGGCGTAATTGTACTTTAAGTAAATAATAAATTAAATCTCCCCGTTTGCTCGTTTCTCTGCAGTGCATCAATACACCACCAATGTTGGGTTTTATGCCATCTATACAGGTTCTATACAGAATTGTAGTTAATGGAAAAACACATTTTTTCATATTTTAGCTGCAGATATTTTATAAATATGTATTAAACTCACCAAACATTTGGATGGAAACCCGGTTATTGACTCTGTATTTACTTGTCCAAATAAATACGTAAACCAAGGATTAACGATACGGACTCATCGGCAACAATATTTACCGCTGCTAAATAAGGCAACATATTGTAGTACTGATCTTACACACACGGTACTTATGTCATGTTTAATACTATTATTATTATAATATTCGACTGTACTGCTGTATTATATCCTTGTTCATTATTATAGTCTATTATTATGCATGCTTCTTTATATTTATATATATATATATATATGGCGGCACGGTGGCTGAGTGGTTAGCACTGTCGCCTCACAGCAAGAAGTCCCGGGTTCG
>JAOTRQ010064725.1:0-23556 GCA_028565875.1 Hoplisoma paleatum
ACACACACACACACACACACACACACACACACACACACACACACACACACACACACAAACACACACACACACACAAAACAGAGGTAAAATCTAGGTATAATTTCAATCTTTGTTTTTACTAAACACATCAACACCCACACACATAAAATTTAATTTTGCCTTCAAACAGTGCTATAATGATCCAACCTTCAACCTACAAGTTCATACATCATCAGGATGATCAGCACTTTGTTCTATATAAGACAAAGCATCGAGAATGTATAACAGTGCAAGGTATCAAACAGAGGACCATCAAATGCTAACCAGAAAATCTTGCTGCTCCATCATGTTGTTACATGTTGTCCAATCAGTTATGATCTCCATAAAGCAGCACTTGTCATGTTAAGACCATGACATGAACAAAAAAGCTAAACCAAACAAAATACATGATACACACAATTCAGAGGCAAAAGTTGTCATCTCCTACACATCTGAGATGCTTTGGATGGATGTGTATGTTGAATGATGGTGTGTGTAGACTATATGAGGTGGGAGTAAAAGGGGGTCTTAGGGGGTAGTGAAAAGGAATATGTTATAGGTTCATTTATTTAATTATCAATTTTAATTAATTAAAATATTCTCCAACCCTTCAACATTGTTCTTGTACATTAAGTATGTGGCACAGTAAAGAATAAGATTCAATTAAATTAATTTTAACAATTAACAAACAAATAACAATCATGAATGAAGCTACTCATTGCAGATTATGATGTCATAATGACGAACCTGTTAACTCAGACATCTAATCATCGTCAACACGCTTGGTCCACCTGAGAAGGACGATTCACCTGTAGGGGCGGAGTTAATTCTACATTCTACCTTCATTGTTTGCGTGAGGTCATCTGAGCTTCTCAATGACAAGGAACTTGACCACAAACACGTCGGCCGCATCCCGTCTGTGTACGGTGTAAACAGTCTCAGTAAGATCTTCACCGTCCTCAGGAAGATGACATGGCCTGCTACATGAGGGCTCTCTGAGGATCGGTTAAAAGTTTACAGTAAACCAACGAGGTTACTCCGATGTAGCGTTTTATCATTTACGGCCTGTTAAACCTATTATAAATGTAGTGATTAGATTTGTTCTAGCAATCTGGCTATAATACAGTATGGCAGATCATTCATAGGTCAAACGTAATATTTATATACCCAGTGTTGATTTTTTTTCTTTTCTTTTTCTTTTTAGTGATCTTTCCCAGCAAACACAATTCTGCTTGTATTTTGTTGAATCTAAATAGTTCACAATTGTATTGGTAAACAACTGTTAACATTTTAAATTCTAATATGTTTGTAATAATAACATATAATAATAATTATAACAAATACCACAAATAATAAAAAAACTGAAATTTCAATGTTGAAACACTATCTATTTTTATGTCTGAAAATTGTATAATTTGCAACTTCGTTGTTGCTTAATTATTGTTGAAAAGAATTATTTTTTATTTAAAATATCAAATATTAATCAGTTATTGAATACATTCATAATTTATTCAAAATTCTAATTAAAATATATAAAATCAGCTATTTTAAATAGAACACTTTATAAACTATGTTATTGTTATATTCAGTATTGTTTAATAGTGATTATTGAAATATTTTACTTATGAATGTATTACAGATATTATTATTTATTTAGTGTTTTTATTTCAGGTAAAATATACAATCGAGAGTTGTAGTGTTGAAAGTGATCGTGTCATTTTTAATGATGCTCATTAGAACTATTAATGCTTATGTTCATATATGCTCAAAGTAGCATATATAAAGTATATGCTTAATATAAAACGTATAAAAGTTATCCTGAATATATATAACACTATATAGAAAGTATACATCACATAATCATAAAAAGAACAAAACACTAAGTATTTTTTTTACTTTGTTACTATAATTCTATTTTTATTTTATTTTTTCAGAGAAACATATTTTCAAAATCCGGCTGCCCATCAAGGCCCGTGATCCTGTCTGTCATTGAACAGTAAATGTACCTGTATGAACACCTTGTATCAAAAATAGTCTCCAAATGTGTCCACAAACAGCCTCCCCCTGCGTCCTAGATGTCAGAACGGCCTCTGATTGGTTGTCATTGAGAGCTTCAGGTGACCTACCTGGACCAGGTGAGACAGCGGGAGTATTAAAGACGCCCAGATCTGATCCTGAGGCACAGAGACTTTGTGTCTCTGGAGAGATTATCCAGAGAGCTGAAGGAGGGACTCCGTCCATCATCTGGGACAGAAATGGGGTTTTCTGTAAGTGCTTTTTCAAGATTAAAAAATATTGTTAAATAATAAATATTGTTTTATTTGAGTGTGTTTGTGTTTGGGCAGGTTGGAAATGAACGTTACAGACAGGCATCAACGTCCGAGAGCATTGATGGCACAAAGAGAGGAAAGAAGGACAAGAAAGACCTAGAGGAACTGAAAAAAGAAGTCGACCTGGTCAGCAAAAAATCATATTTTTTTAAATAAAAGAAAAATATTCGTTTAACCTTAATATCTTCTGTGTTGTAGGATGATCACAAGTTAAGCTTGGAAGAGCTTCAACGTAAATATGGCACTGACCTCAACAAGGTGAGGGAAATGCTTGCATCAATGAATTCCTTCTTGACTTCTGACTATTAAATCTATTAAAGATTCAAAAATCTAATTATAGGGCCAGTAGTAAACTAATTTGATTTGTTGTTGCCGGCATTGTTTCATGGAAATTGACTATCAGACCTCAGCATTTCTCTACTTCTGTACTTTATTACTTACAACTTTAAAATTGAATGTTAGGCCGGGCTCACCTACAGAAAGTCACTCTACGTTTGGACAGACATTATTGGGAGTCTAACAAATCTACTATCAAAGAAGTCACTAACGTACTCTACAAGACTATTTTTGCTCGAGGCATTGCCATTACTTTGGTTAAATCACATATGAAGCTATGATCGAAGCTGACTTATGTATAGTCACCTCACCATTAGAAAGACATAAAGACTGTATTGTCTACTCTACATTTTAGTTTAGTAGCCATTTGGTGATACGGAAGTTAAAATATTTAAAGCTCAATATCACAAATTCACTCCAAAACGCCCGAGATCATAGAACCTTATAATTCCAATGGGACAATTTGTTAAGTGTATTTAAAGAGCATCAGCAACATTAAAACCAAAACTGGTCTTGAATGGGCTAAAGATCAGAATGTCACTGGCTCCAGCCTGACTACCAACAAGTAAGGCCCCTAAGTCTCAACAGCTTAAATATTCTATTGTACTTGTAAGTTGGTTTGGATCAAACTGTCTCCTCGAACGTTGATGGGCAGTGATGGCTTAGTGGTTAAAGTACTAGGCTAGAAATCTAGAATATCACCAGGTCAAGCCGCACCACCACTATGTTGCCTCTGTTGGGCCCCTGAGCTTAAAATGATGTTCCATTGTAACTGTAAGTTAGCTTGGATAAAAGCTAAATGCTGTAAATCTAAACCAAATACCTTTTCAGTCTTTCCCACTTTTTAGACTTGTAGACTGGCCATTTACTGGCATATGTGCAGTTGATTGTTAGCTGAGCCGATGTTTGAATAGTCACATATTATGATTGTAATAAGTGATGAAATTTCATCTTCCATTTTCACCTCCAAGGGTCTGTCTTCATACCGTGCCAAAGAGATCTACGAGCGTGATGGACCAAATGCCCTGACACCACCCCCCACTACACCGGAATGGGTCAAGTTCTGCAAGCAGCTCTTCGGGGGATTCTGCACATTGCTGTGGATCGGGGCATTCCTCTGTTTTCTGGCGTACACCATCCAGGTCACGACCGAGAGTGAGCCTGTGAAGGACAACGTAAGGAGCAATTTAAAAAAATGATAAGAAGCTAGTGTAGTCAAGTAAAAGTAATATTACTTTGAGGATTTTTTTCCCTTTTACTCAAGTCTACTCAAATCTACAGAACCATGTAAAAAAGAGACTCTTAACAAGTATAATACATGAAAAGGCCATTCCATAAACAACATTTAAACCTATAACCCAGTGTTTCCCAAATGGTGGCACTCTTTAGAGTTTTTGCAAAGTACAAGTACATAAATAAAACTACTTAGTTAAAATAACATAAATAAAATATAATTCACTTTTTTATCTGTGTATGTAGTTGTATCTTGGGATTGTCCTGGCCGCTGTGGTGATGGTTACTGGATGCTTCTCATACTACCAAGAAGCTAAAAGCTCAAAGATTATGGAGTCCTTCAAGAAGCTTGTTCCACAGGTATGTTCACAAGTCATGTAGTGCTAGTCAATTCACGAATCTTGAGACTAAAGATCAGGTTAAGTAACAATTATGTAGACTAGACTCTCTCTCTAGGCTAATGTCTGAGTCAAGTCACAAGTCTTTCCACTAAACTTGACTGAGTCAAGGCACCAATCTGTAAACCAGAGACCAACCCAAGTTATGAGTCTGTATACTAGAGTTCAAGTTAAGTGACGTTTATGTAGACTAGGGTCTCTTTAGGGTAGACACTAGTCTCTAGTACTGAGCCCAACACAAGTCATGAGTCTTTAGATTAGTGTTCAATTGACAATTTTGTAGACTCTATTTGGGGTTAAGTTCAAAGCAAGTCAGAATTACTTTACCCATTACACATTGCTTGTTGTTGGTTAAGACAGCTGAAGAGAGAAAGGGAATGACTCCTCAGATAGATATGCTGATGCTAGCAAATATGTGTAAAAGTAAAAATGTTTATCAAGTTTGAGTAATTTCAAATGATGGATTTGACTTCACATCTCTAACATCAAGAATAAATACATACTTACAAATAAATACAGCATTTTATAGAATGTCTTTGTTTATTTATATAGCAAGCTTTAGTGATCCGGGATGGCGAGAAGAAAAGTCTCAATGCTGAGGATGTCGTGGTCGGTGACCTGGTGGAAATCAAAGGTGGCGACAGAATCCCTGCTGATCTCCGTGTCATCTCCGCACAAGGATGCAAGGTACCATGGAGCATACAGCTAATCTAATTTATAAAGATAACGAGTGACAAATGTGTTTTTCTTTAACATTTTCAAAGGTCCACAACCCCAAATCAAGTCACTAGTCTGAACACAGAAGTCTGAATTATGTCACAAGTCTTTATATTATAGTCAGAGCCAATTGTCAAGTCGTCATGCATCTTTAGGCAATAGTCCGAAATAAGATTCAAGTTTTTAGTCGTAGTGTTTGAGTCATACTCAACATTTTTCAAAATTGAAACAGAACCAAGGCCGAACTGTGTCACAACTGAACTTTGTCATAACTGTGACTCTAGTTTGTAAATAAGAGTCACAGTTAAACTACAAGTAGTTTGAGCCGTCTAGAATAGAGTCTATAGGATAGATTTAAGGCATTAGTCTTTGGGGTCAAGGCAGGTCACAAGAACAAATCAAAGCTAAAAAAAAATGTAAAACATTTTCCCTTAACATCACAGGTCAACAACAAAATTTGAGTCACAGGTTTGTAGAATAGAGTGGAATCATAAGTTTGTAGACTAAAGCTTGAGTTGGATCAGGAGTCATTAAGCTAGATGCAAATTGTCAGTCCTAGTTTCTGAGTCAAGTCACAACTTCAGAGTCTGAGTTAAACCACATGTTTGCTACCTTTTAGACTAGAGTCAAGTCAGAAGTATTTAGATTAAATTCAGGTCACAATTCTGTAAATAACATATTAAAATTTGATTTTCCCTCAACATGACAGGTTGACAACTCTTCTCTCACTGGAGAGTCTGAGCCCCAAAGCCGGACAGCTCAGTTTACCAACGATAATCCCCTGGAGACAAAGAACATTGCCTTCCTCTCCACCAACTGTGTCGAAGGCTCTGCGACAGGCGTCGTGATCAACACTGGTGACCGCACCGTCATGGGTCGCATCGCCACCTTGGCCTCCAGCCTTGAGGTCGGACAGACACCCATTGCCATCGAGATCGAACACTTCATCCACATCATCACAGGTGTGGCGTTCTTTCTGAGTGGGACCTTCTCTATCCTGTCCCTTGTGCTGGGGTACGGCTGGCTGGAAGCCGTCATCTTCCTCATCGGCCTCATCGTTGCCAACGTTCCTGAGGGTCTTCTCGCCACCGTTACTGTGAGTAATTTATACAAAATTAGAAATGCTTACAAGATCGAAGTGTGTTTTGATTTAGTTGAGTATGAAAAAATAGACAGTAGGTATATAGGTCTTTGGGCTAGAATAAAGTCACAGGTCTTTAGGTTAGAGTCAAATCAAGTGAATATGAGGAGAAGCAGATATAAGACCAAACTGTTCCCGCCATGTCAATAACTTTTGGGAACATTGATGGTTCTCAAATTAACGGTTTAAGTATTTCTGAATATTGAAGGTGATGAGCAACTCAAATGAAATTTCTGATCTTTTCATAGGTCTGTCTGACTCTGACTGCCAAGCGTATGGCCAAGAAGAACTGCCTGGTGAAAAATCTGGAAGCTGTAGAAACCTTGGGCTCCACCTCTACCATCTGCTCAGATAAGACCGGAACCCTCACCCAGAACCGCATGACCGTGGCCCACATGTGGTTTGATGATGAGATCCACGATGCTGACACCTCAGAGAACCAGACTGGTACCACCTTTGACAGGAGCTCTGTCACATGGTCTGCCTTGGCTCGGGTTGCCGGGCTCTGTAACCGTGCAGTCTTCCTTGCCGACCAGGCCAATGTGCCGGTTCTTAAGGTATGTGAGGACAAAAAGGACACTTGTGACCCTACTTTCAAAAGCTCCTTCACCTAGACAGAGCCATTTTCATCAATCTCTGTCTGCCACTGTGACATTCTCCCTTGTTCAGGACCTTGTTGCTTTTTAACTATTAAGTTACCCCTGACCACTCCCTAATCTCCCACAGGCTGATACCTTTGAGCCCCCGAGCAAGGATCTCTCTTTAATTCTCTATAAAATATGTCAAGTTGCTTCTGCTTAATGTGAAACTTAATGCCAGATCCTGTATCATTTGCAGAGGGAAACCACTGGCGACGCTTCAGAGTCCGCTCTACTAAAGTGCATCGAGCTCTGCTGTGGCTCGGTCAAGGACATGCGAGACAAGTACACCAAGATTGCTGAGATCCCCTTCAACTCCACCAATAAATATCAGGTAGATGGGTTTCTCCACTCCGTGTCCTTTCTGAGGTAAGGTGTGATCAAATGTAATGCAATTTCTTTCAATCTGTCCCATCGTCGACCAGCTCTCAATCCACAAGAACCCAAACTCTTCTGAGACCAAGCATCTGCTGGTAATGAAGGGCGCCCCAGAAAGGATCCTGGACCGCTGCACGACCATCATGATGCAGGGGAAGGAGCAGCCACTGGACGAAGAGATGAAGGATGCTTTCCAGAAGGTGTACATGAAACTTGGCGGGCTCGGAGAGAGAGTACTAGGTAGGTAACATCCCTATGCTGGTTTGACTTGGAAGTTTGCTAGAGGTGATGTATTATAAATGGATCTGCTCCAGGTTTCTGCCACTTCAATCTTCCGGATGACCAGTTTCCCGAAGGCTTTGAGTTTGACGTTGAGGATCCAAACTTCCCCACCGAGAATCTCTGCTTTGTTGGACTCATGTCTATGATCGATCCTCCTCGTGGTGCTGTACCAGACGCTGTCGCTAAGTGTAGAAGTGCTGGAATTAAGGTAGGTCCCAGCACACTGTTTCCCTGAACGTTTCCAGGTCTCAAACCCCTTTTCCAGTGGCTGAACAAATATTTTAGGAAATATTAACTAGAAAGTTATAACAATACCCTTCAATTTATTACAATACCCTATTTATTAAAAAAACATTTTTAAGTGAATGCTAATTATTTTGAAGGGAATGAGGGAATATATGACCTTTTTCTGAATGCTGAATCTCTGAATCTCTGAAGCTGAAAACATTTTGCGCAATCTAGAATACGTTCTTATATAATCTTTGCCATTGATAGGTCATCATGGTGACTGGTGACCATCCGATCACTGCAAAGGCCATTGCTAGAGGTGTGGGGATCATCTCAGAAAGCAGCGAGACTGTAGAAGATATTGCTGACCGCCTTAATATTCCCATTGAGGAAGTCAACCCCAGGTAAGAAGGCATCAATGTGAATTCTTTTGGCTGCTCCTGTTAGGGGTTATGATCTTGATCCACATTATTGATTCTTCCCAATTTTTACGAAAAATGTCTTCTTTGACCTACTCTACTTTTTTATCTGGTCTACAATTCACAAGCAGGCTATTCAGACTCTTTGTTTTATTGTTTTAGAGAAGCAAAAGCCTGCGTAGTACATGGAGGAGAACTCAAAGTAATGAGCTCCCAGAGGCTGGATGAAATCCTCAAGTATCACAGCGAGATTGTCTTCGCCAGAACATCACCCCAGCAGAAACTGATCATCGTGGAGGGCTGCCAGCGCCAGGGAGCCATCGTGGCTGTGACTGGCGATGGAGTGAATGACTCTCCTGCTCTGAAGAAAGCAGACATTGGGGTAGCCATGGGTATTGCCGGGTCAGATGTCTCTAAGCAAGCAGCTGACATGATCCTCCTGGATGACAACTTTGCCTCCATCGTGACCGGAGTTGAGGAAGGTGGGAAGAGTTCCCAAATAACTTTGGCTATTTGAAAAGGCTTGTATATTGAAAAATATTGTTTACTCGTTATCAGGTCGCCTCATCTTTGATAACTTGAAGAAATCCATTGCCTACACTTTGACCAGTAAGATTCCTGAGATGTCCCCTTTCCTCTTCTTTGTGATCGCTGGAATCCCGCTCGCTCTGGGCACCGTGACCATTCTGTGTATCGATCTAGGAACTGACATGGTAAGCCTAAAAATCCAAAAAAATCATAAAGTACATTTCAGAGGGAACTGAACTATGAATCTATTGTGCAGGTACCGGCTATCTCTTTGGCATACGAGGGTCCAGAGAGCGATATCATGAAGCGACATCCACGAGATGCTCAAAAAGACAAGCTGGTTAATGAGAGACTCATCAGTATGGCTTACGGTCAAATAGGTAATTCCATTTTACCCAATTCAGTAAACCCCCAAATTTGCAGGAGTTAGAGACCTTAACATGGATAGTGTGATAAAAGTTTTTATAAAGAACATTTTTGATGATTAAACCCATATATAGTGTTTAAGCATTGGAGTTAACAAACACATGTACTTAGCCAACTGTTTTAAGCGATTTTAAAGGCCAAGCAACCACATTGAGAGATGTTCTTCAGACAAATGTACTAGATGTAGAGTTTTCTTGAATAATGAGTACAAATTTCCTACAGAACAAATCATAAATAGGTCAGTCTGCGAATGCTAAATCGAAAATAGTCAAGGGTCTACTGTAATTTATTATTAGTTAATGAATTAGGACATATTAATTGTCATCTATTTATTTTTCCAATAAATTTCCAGGTAGGCCAATCGAGACATTTTCTGTCTAGAATTTGCAGTTTTGAGTTCATTCAGGTTCTTTGGTTTCCTCCTACAGTCCAAAGACATGTCATCAGGCTAATTGGAGATATCAAGTGATCCTGTACACAACCAGAAACCTAGCCACTACGTTGTATTGTTGGCACCAAGCCAAGATGAATAGGGATGGTTGTGGAAGACATTCTCTATAGTGTAACTTTGAGTAGTAGCAGGTGAAGCATGAAGTAGAAGAATTAAGATACTAATAAACTTGCTTTTCATTTCTTACTAAGGATGTAATGCTTTAGCAAGAAATTATACAAAATAATTCAATTGGGTGATTCTCTACATGGATGATTTAGCCCCAAGCCATTTCAACGTGCAACTTTTTTGGTGCACGGCGGGTGTCACAAAGGCTCTGCAAAAGGGGTTCACACTGATGCCCAAGCTCTGTGTCAAGATAGCGTTGATATGACAGTATAAATCACTCATCTTTGTTGTTATTACAGGAATGATGCAGGCCGTGGGTGGCTTCTTCACCTACTTTGTTATCCTTGCCGAGAACGGGTTCCTGCCACTGTTCCTGCTCGGACTTCGCATAAACTGGGATGACCCCCATTGCAATGACCTGGAGGACAGCTATGGCCAGCAGTGGGTATGTTTCTTGATGTAGTGTCATAGCAAAATGTAAAACAGGTGAAGACTCTAGTTTTCAGGTGTCATGACTGATTATGATACCTCCAAATAGACTTACGAGCGCAGAAAGATCTTGGAGTACACCTGCCACACCGCCTTCTTTGTCAGCATTGTGATCGTGCAGTGGACTGACCTGATCATCTGCAAGACTAGGACCAACTCCCTAATCCACCAAGGAATGAAGTACGTATAATTGTTTCTAAAGCAAGATTTTTCAACAAATAAAAAAAGGTTTTCATCTTTTTTTAATTACTTTCAGAAACAAAGTTCTTAATTTTGGTCTGTTGGAAGAAACGGCTCTGGCTGCTTTCTTCTCCTACTGCCCAGGCATGGATGTGGCCGTCAGAATGTACCCACTTAAGTAAGTTTTCATAAATTACACTCCATGTATAATAATAAACAGAAATTTCATGGATTTACATCCAATTGCAAAGCCAACAGAAATAACTATAAATTAATTAAGTGTTTGTCCATCATTTTTCCATCAATCTTTATACCATTTGATATGCAGTAGGTGGCAAAAGATGCATACCCCCCAAACCTTATTGGTTAACTAGGTAGGCGAAATGGTTAACCTTAGTGTTTAAAACTAACATTCAAAAAGCTGCACAAATAGCCACAAAATCTCGGAGACATGGGTATTCTGCTAACGTTGATGTTATTGTTGTGTAGACCTTGGTGGTGGTTGTGCCCAGTGCCATACTCCCTGCTCATCTTTGTCTACGATGAGGTCAGAAAATACTACCTTCGAAAGAACCCAGGATGTAAGAACGCGCCTACCAGTCTACTTCTGTCAGTCTAAAAAATTCACAAAAGACATTTTTTAGAAAGTTCTATTAATTTTTTTATTGTCCTGTTTTTAGGTTGGCTGGAAAAAGAGACGTACTATTAACCAAAGATCCTTCAACATAACACCTACATCTACGTGGCCATATCATCCTTGTACAATGTTTAAAATGTGACACTTATCGACGCAATAAACTATAAAGCTCAACTTGTCTGTAGTTAATCAGAAATACTGATTATAAATGAGTCTGAGTTGTGTCTTTAAATCCAAATCAAATCACAAGTCTTTTAAAGTCAAAGTCATATTACAAGTCTTTAGACTAGAGTACAAGTCAATTAAATAGTTTTTTGGCTAGAGTCTGAGTCAAGTCTTTTGGCTAGTATCAAAGTCAATTGATGAATCTTTTGTCCTGGGTCCGAGGCAAGTCACACGTCTTTTAACCTGTGTCCAAATCCTCAGTCACAAGTCGTTTGGTTAGAGTCTGAGTCAAGTCACAGTCCATTTTTTCTGAAGACTTCTATTGTTGATTTACAATATACATTTCTACTGTGTAATGGTCCACCCTAAATGTCTCAAAGTCCATAGTCAAAGTCCAAGTCGACATGGCTTCTGTAAACAGTCAACATAAGTATAATTTTTGGAGAGGAAAGGGTTAAGGAACATTTGCACACATAACTGAACTGCCATGCTCTAAAATGTTACTATATCAGCTATTGTTGAGTACTAATTCTTGATGCCAGTTTAGAGGAGAAGCTAAAACCTTTGGGTTTTAATTATATTTACAGTACATTTATTTTTAGGATAGAGGTTAAGACAATGAGCTCTCACATCCAAACAGAGGCCTCTAAATGACGGCCTAGTTCTCGCGACTGCAGCAGGAATAAACACTACCTCATTGTGTTCCAAATACGCCATTCATGACGTATCTAAGGTCGCAATCAGAACTCACCATAACTGAACACATCTATAAAACACCTAGAGGAAAACATAGTGCTCAAGTACAAGCACTCGGTCACTATTTTTATTACGCTTTATAGAAATGAATTTGGTGGAGGAGGAAAGCATGTTTCCAGAAAATTGGAATCACATTGACAACTTATAAACAAAAGCAGTTGGGATGTAAGCAAAGTAACCTTCTCCAACTACATCCAACATGCTGCCCAAAGTCAGTTAGTCACTTGGTTATTAGGCACAGAGGCAAACACACACACACACACACACACACACACACACATGGCAATGTTCATTAGCTCCAATCAACTGAACTGCATGTCTTTGGACTGTGGAAGGAAACTGGAGTACCTGGAGGAAATCCACACAGACACGCGGAAAACTCCGCAGAGAAAGCTCTTGGGTCAACCTAGGATTCGAACCCAGGTCTTCTAGCTGTGAGGCAACAGTATTAAATATTGTTATATTTTTTAAATAAACTGTTCATCATGAACACGTGTTTTACTTCAAACGTCATCTAAGAGATCAAACATTAAAATTGACTTTAAATGAAATATCAATGTGATCTAATAAAATATTTAACTAAAATTCATTTTCTAAAAATATACCTTTTCTATTTTAACTGTGTGTGAATTACTAATTTAGTTGTTTAGTTGTCTTTGCAAAAATATAAATAGAAATGAAAGTTTATATACATTATATATATAGAATATACCTGTAAGTATATACAATGAAGTTCAGTATGTTTTTCACTAGGGTTGCCAGGCCCGTCAACACATTTGCTAAATGCTATAAATGGACTTTTTTAGATTTTAGTAGATTCATTCATAGATTATGTTGGTTCGATTGCTTTATTATTTCTAAAATGCTAAACATAATACGTGCAATTTGGTGGATTGTGAAAATGTTTTGGGTTGGAAAACATGACAACTGCTGCACATTGACAACTCTGTAATCACCACAGTTTCCTAATCGTAATTATGTAAGCCTTGGTATCAAAAATACACAAAAGATACACAAATCCTGGCAAGCTAGGATGGTTAGTGTGGTCTTAGAAAGCCAAAACCAATTGTTATCCTGACTGAATGTATGCTCAGATACCCAGCTGAGGTTGGCTATAGGTGGTCCTGAAAGCGATGGTATTAGGAGGACATGGTATTCTTGAGCCAGCATGACGGCTGACCTATTTAATGGGGGATGTTGAAAGAAAATGATCATCCTCTAATTAGCAATGCAGTACAATTGTCATGCATTGTAGGTCACTTTGAACCTAAGCGTTTGCTATTTTAAGCCTTATTATTAAAGGCGCTCAAGACGTACCCATGAGATCATGGAAAGAACGTGAGCAGCAACAACAGAGACAGAGTGTTCCTCAAAGCATGTAGCGCTCCCTTTAGGAAACATTCTATACTGTCTATATGAGATCTGAGGGGTTTAATCTTTCCAAAAACATGCTGGTGAACAGGTGCTACTTAATTACACCCGAGGTGCCAATGAGTTGATCTTCGTCAGGACTTTTATACCCTTTCTTCAAGTGTTTTCAGATGTTGATAAGCTGACCGTGACCGTGAATGAACGATAACGAATAAATGAAAGGCAAATAGTGCTTAAGGAAGAATGTTAGTTTTCTCCATTGAGCCCAAAAGTTGGTCATTTATTCACTCAACTGGGCTCCTCATCATCTTTGACTAAGTAATATTTATTGAACTAGCCTAATGTTGTGGGCTCTGTAGTGGTAGATATAAGTCAAAGTGGTCCAAAGAAGAAAGAGTGGTAACCAGGGATAGAGCGATAAGCGGCCTAGGCATATTGGTCAGTGAAAGGGAGAGCTATCATTATATAAAAGTTATCCTACTGTTATGAGCAAATGTTCTAATAATAATAATACAAGAACGTACAATGTTCTGTAAGAATTCCCAGGAAGAAAATGTTCCACAGAGGTTCCTAGTAGCACTGTAAACATTACAAAGTTCAAGTTCAACTTTGAACAAGTCTCAACAAGTATTAAATACGAACAAGAAGAACGTTCTGTAAGCATTCCCAGGCATTGTTCCTATGTGCCCTATAACAGACTGGTGACCAGTTCAGGTGTTTAGTGTATTTTACCAATGTGTGTCCCACTATGACTAAATAGAATTAAGTGCTGGAAAAATAGATAATAATGGATGGCAGTTCATTAGGATAAATGTTCTCTGTTGTATTAGGAACATTCATGGTGATTTGGCCACTGTATGGTTTGACCGTTATGTGGATAAACACTAAGCCAGCTAAGAGCAAACTGTTAGTCTGAAATGTTTATTTATGTGTAACATCATTTCAAAGTTTTTTTTTTTACCAATACAACTTTCCTAAAATAAAAAATGACGTTAAGTTTTTGTTCTTTAAACATCACAATGAAAACACTCTAAGAACGTTAAGAAACTGGACGACATAATGTTCCCACAACCAAAACGAAACATTTCCAAAGCTTTGGTTGTAGGTACACAATCCCCCCCCCAGTTTTCTTAATGTTCACAGAATGTTTTATATCCATAAAGTTATAAAATGTTTAAAAGATGTTAAACTAAATTATTTACGAAATGCTATAGTGAAACATTCTAAGAAGAAATAAATTATTTTCTTGTGAATATTCTGATTTGGTTGTGCAATAGTTTATTAAAACATAGAACCTAGAACAGTTCATTCAGTGTTGTTTTTCATATTATATGTTCTTTTAGCTTTTCTAAACAAAGAACATTCATATGATGTTACATTAAAATATACATGATAACTATAGACAATAACCTAGTTAGACAGTAAGAATTTAATCGAGTTCACATAATGTTTATAAAACCTATAAAATCATACTAACGTTAGAACGAGAATGTTTTGCTCATAGCATTAGGAGAACGTTACATGAGCATTAGTGAAAGCTGTGGGGACGTTTGTTAGCTGGGGCAACATTAAATGAACGTATTTTCAACGTCGAACGACTGTACAATGGAAGTTATTTTGAAAAGTTCTAAGAAATTGCCAAGAAAATGGAGCTAGAACTTTAAGTGAAATAACATGAACGTTCATTTGAAGTTTTGTGGAGGTTTTGGTGGCTCCACAGAACGTTCAGGGAACAGGGACAATGGTCGATGGACCTGGTTTATATACTTGTGTGTGTGTCTATTTAGCACGTTTTACATTTAAAACAGTTGTAACGTTTATACAAAATGCGTGAGTGTATTTATCTGTGTGTGTTTTGGGGGAACGGAGCGCTAGGGTTAGCGTAAGCCTGTCGCGTTAGCATGCTAGCTATGGACAGCCTCCGCCTACAGTCGTGTTACCATGGTGAAGCCGAGCTGACGTCGCGGCGGTATATAAGCGCGGAAGCGGACAGGCGGTGCTCAGGCTGAGATCCGTGCGCGGATGGAGTGACTGACACGTGTGGCTAGTGCGCAACCGGCGGATACGCAAGAAAACCCCTTTCGGTTTCTTTTTTTCCCCCTTAAAATTACGTGTTGCCATAAATCTTTTAGAAGTTTTCTTTTCACAATTGGAACTTGCGCTTTCGTTTTACACAACTGGAGTAAAGGTTTGGCTTAAACATGGGACGCGGAGTAAGTGCAGACGGCTGTCTTAATCAATTATTTTGATCTTTATTCACACCTGCTTTTTGAATCCGTCTTTCCGATGCTTGTTTGAATTTGTATTTATATTAGAAACACCCACACGATGTTTAAAATAAAGAGCACTTCCGCTATTTCATATGATTAAGCAATCGTGCCGACAGATTTTGGGCTCAGCGTTTTAATAGAAACCGCAACAAGTCCGCGCAGTTGAAGCTGTAATAAACATAAAATAGGCAATTTAACTGAATAAAAATTAAACATTATATTTTTTACAGACATATGTCTTTTATATTGAAAATCGCGCGGAAAGGTGTGCGGGTGTGTATTCAAGAGCGCGGCAGCTTGTCTGTGTGTGGTGGTGGGACGCGGGGTATTCACTGTTCCCGCGATTCTGCGTTACTGGAAAACCTTCTAGATCATTAAATCCTCGACCCCAGTCGTATTTATATCGTTTATGTTGTACTGGGGGGAGTCTGGTGGTCAGTGGTAAGGGATTGGGGTTAGATGTTTACCCATGTGGGACCACGTTTGGGTGAGCTTGGGAACGGAAATTTACCAGAACCGCCTGCTGCTTACGCGTTTTTTCGTTAAGCCTGTGCGTCTGTCTGGACGCTAAACTGGCGCAACATGTGTGGACGACACCGTTCAGTCTTCATTGAATTAATTACCCTCCCCCATATGTACAGTAACGGGAATGTAACTGCATAATCGGTTGCTGGTTCGAATGTATTGTCGACGGCTAAAATCCAGGCTCTGGGTTTAAATCCTGCCCGACAAACGGTTGGAATCAATGGGAAGGAGGAAAATGGCATTTGCTGGGACAGCCATCTTTTGTTGAGCTGATTTTGGCGCATTGAACAACGCCCCCTTCATCGCCCCCCCTCTCCCCGCCCCTGCCACCCGGTGCCATGGACATCCGCTCACCCTTCATAAACAAAGCCTCACTACCTCACTAGTATATTTTATGATTCTGATGCGTTTACACCAGCCGTGCACATTTTTAACACGCGCTAGGGGGCGGCAGCGAGCGAACACACTCTCTGTGTGGCGGTCAGCTCTAGCTACGTTGCTCGGGGACCGGTTCATACGTCCATCAAGAGCCTCCATATTTCTGTCATTTGTTTCGGGGTGCACAAAGACACCACATTTCCTATAGATGGCACCGCTGAGTGCCACCAAACATCAAGGCAGCTGTCAAACACTTTGTCAGCTTGTAAACAAGCTTTTAGGGGTTCGATGCCTCGATCACGGGCACTTCTGCAGTCACGACCCGTCGACTCTTTAAATCGAACCCGATCTGACGAAGCAGACTAAACTGCTTCTGTTGCGTCGTTAAAATGTTAAAGCGGTCGTAAATATCGACGTTTTTAAACGGAACGAGCGACACACCACGGACCGTTTTTGCTTTAAACAGCAGGGGGAACCGTAGCGATTGGCTATAATTCTCAACTCAATTCTCAATGCTCAACGTTCGAAATTGTTTGCAACCCTCTGCTGAGATAAGGTGACTTTTATTATTCAGATAAATCAAAGATGATCCCGAAGGGCGGTGTAGACTAGTAGGTAGATTTGGGTTAGGATAGGTAGAAAGAATCCCAGCTCTGATAATTGGCTGCTGTTGGGTCCTTAAGCGAGACCCATAATCAATACTGCTCCAGTGTGTTCTATACATATTTATTTTATTTGTTTATTGAACATTTTTAACATGTTTTGAACCGCAGGTTGTATACCTGACTGGAAACGCTAGACACGTCACATCAAACACATTCATGGCCAGTTAGGTCTTGCAAATTTGCCCTACTTGCATGGTTTTTGAGTGTGTGGGTGTGGGAGAGATGCGGAACACCCGGAATAAACCCGAGCGGACATGGCGGGAACATCCAAACTCTGCACACAAAGCCTGCTGGTCGACCCGGAAAGTGTTCCATTCGCCGTAAAAATTTACGGTATCTTGCAAGCAACTTGAAATTGAAGATAAATTAGTGACATTATAAATTTATTTTACAAGTTCTTTTTTAAAAAATAGCCAAACAAAGCTTAATTTATAAGTTGAAGTATAAATAAAATTATTTCTGAGGAAGCTACAAATGAAACCAAATTTGTGACACCATTATTAAACACCACTTGCCAAAGTAAACGGCAAGAATTGTCCAAGATGCTATTTGATTGTATTACAATCTGAATTATATAATTGTTTTATCTGTTTAATAATCTTGAGGTTTAAGGATTCGATTATTGAAATTAAATTTCCATTAGAATATTAATGAAATCACAAATTTCACTATTATTTACTTACATTGTTTCCATTTCACTCTGGAAAATACGGGAAGCTTCATAAACATTGATTTGTAATGTTTTTATATGACTACGTACAAAACTACTCATTTGTGTGTTGTTGGGTTTAGGAACTTCTTTTTTATAATTATAAATTGGATACAGACCTTAACATGGATATGAACCCGTTACAATAATGTCAGTCATCATGAGAGGTACAAAAAACTTTTAGCAGCTTTAGGATTTACTCAGTGTAACTGCGTCATTACAGAAATGCTATTGATGAATAAACAATTTGTCAAACAGACCAGCTTATTTTATGGATATTTGATGCTTGGTATCTCAATCTGATTCGTTTGATTAAAATCTGACATGTTGACCGTAATGGTGGATCTTACCTACGCACTTATTTACATCACTTCTATTCATAGTGATCCGCTGCGATTCCGTGTCTCAAAATTGTTTACAATTTGGTGTCCTGACATCGACCAGACTCCCAGATGAGTAGCGTCGGATGGAAAAATGAGCGGAAACATCTTGTTCGTGAGACAGATGATGTGTCGAATATATATATATATTTTAAACTAGTAAAACGACAAGTTATTATAAGTGACCTAGTTTGTGTGAAAATGGGTCGCATGAGCTTGATTATGGAACAACACTCCCCCATATAAATGTGTCATAAGTCACTAGAAATGTGAGGAAGTCGCTTTTATTTGGTCTTTGACACACGGGCAGGAAAATGACGATCAAAGATGATTGGTGTTAGATATTGTTGTGTTTGAGAAAACACCACAAAAAAAAGACTAGCTGGGTTTTCACAAGCAGCTACACATCGACTGTAGATGTAGACGAGTACGGCTACGTAGGCTAACAGCTGTTTGGTACAGCCGTGTCCTTTTCTCTTTCCCATGTGACAACGGGTTCAGCATTCTTTCCGCCCTTTTGTCAGCCTCGCTCGATGTAGGGCTGTTGGGGGGGGTGGCAGGATCTTTAGCGACGCTTTCCTTTTTTGGTGCGTGACCCAGAGGAACAGATAGTGCCCCATGTAACAGGCATTTCTTGTTGCATCGCTAGTAGTCATCCCAACCCCCCCAACCACACACACACCTACATACACTCGATGTGTGTTCAGACATTTAAGAGTCCGATTATGAGCCTCCTTCTTTCCATAGCTACTTCACCAGATTCTAAAATGAAGGTTTTAGCTTGTGAGGTTTGGCTTCGTCACCCGGGACTTTCGTTAAGTCTCTGGCACATTTAGTCCGAGAGCTCTGGTATATGTCTGATTGGACCCCAGGGACGATTCTGTAAGGCATCACGCCTTAAGCCTGAATCGTAAATGTGATAATGCGTCGCGCCATAAAACGTGAAACGTCCATCTGGTCAAGTGTTTGGTGATCTGTGATGATTTTATTAGAACTGTAAGATTGATTTCTGTATTCCGTATATGATGTACCATTTTCATCACTGTATTTTTACACACATTATAATCATTATATACACAATTGTTTGTGCATTAATTGCCCCAGTTTGTCCAGATGCTTTTAACTATGACTGTCATATAATATACAATGAACGGCAAAACGAACGATCCTCTCGTGGCTTTGCAGGAAGGCCGAGAACAATATGAGCTGGCCGCCACGTCGGAGCAGGGCGGCAAGAAATCCAAGTCTAAGGGCAAGAAGGATAAGGACAAGGACATGGATGAACTCAAGAAGGAGGTGGACCTGGTGAGTCGTGGGTTTAGCGTTCCTCTTTCGAATGCCGGTGTGTGGAGGTTTCGGATCGGCTAAAATCGTCTGCTCTGTCTCGCTAGGATGACCATCGGCTGTCCCTGGAGGAGCTCTGCAGGAAGTACGAAAGTGACCTGACCAGGGTGAGTCCCAATTCATGAGGTCATATTGTAGGGTGAAGTATTGATGTCGTCAACGAATCCCAAAGCCAAATATTTTTACCAACGCCTTATACTTATATCATTGTGCCGCATGTCTTCGATTAGGGATTGACCACCGCACGGGCTAGGGAGATCCTGGCTCGGGACGGCCCAAATGCCCTGACCCCTCCACCCACCACCCCAGAGTGGGTCAAGTTCTGCAAGCAGCTCTTTGGCGGTTTCTCCACGCTGCTGTGGATCGGCGCCATCCTGTGCTTTCTGGCGTACGGGATCCAGGCCGCCTCCGAAGACGAGCCGGCTAACGATAACGTACGACCATCCCGACATCATTTCAGTTGTGACACCGTTCGTACCGCGGGTTTAATCTTTCTTGTTTCGTTTCCCAGCTGTACCTGGGGATCGTCCTGTCCGCGGTGGTGATGATCACCGGCTGCTTCTCGTACTACCAAGAGGCCAAGAGCTCCAAGATCATGGACTCCTTCAAGAACCTGGTCCCTCAGCAAGCGCTGGTCATCCGCGACGGCGAGAAGATGAGCATCAACGCTGAAGATGTGGTGGTGGGCGACCTGGTAGAGGTCAAGGGTGGAGACCGTATCCCCGCCGACCTGCGTATCATCTCCGCCCACGGCTGCAAGGTGGATAACTCGTCCCTCACCGGAGAGTCAGAACCCCAGACCAGGACCCCAGACTTCTCCAACGACAATCCTCTGGAGACGAGGAACATTGCTTTCTTTTCCACCAACTGCGTCGAAGGTACAAATATATTTTTGTTTTTTTTTAAAGGTGGAGTCTCAAATGTTTAATATTGTCCCATGATTTAATAATTAATTAAAAAAAGTTTTTTTTTTTACCCTTTGTTTTAGTTTTTTTGTTTTATTTCCAATTAAAATCTATTAATTATTTATGTATTTTCTAGATTTAATAAAATGTTTTACATTTATTCTTTAAGTTTTTGTAAGTAATATATAAAATAACTATGAATTATAATTAATATACATTTAATTTAATATTAAATTCCGTTTTTTGGTAATTTATTTAATAAAAAAAGCATTTAAAAACATTATTTAAACGTATCTATTTAAGTTTTCTTGCACTGACTTAATCTTTTCTTTTTTTTAATAAAACATTTTTTTACTAGTGTTATTATTTATTTTATGATCTGTCTTATTACTTTTTCTTTAAATGTGTTTATCTAGCCTTTAAAAAAAACAAACAAAAATGTATTCCTGTTTTGTGGTAGGTACCGCCAGAGGCATCGTGATCAGCACGGGTGACCGCACCGTCATGGGTCGCATCGCCACCCTGGCCTCCGGACTGGAAGTCGGCCGGACCCCCATTTCTATCGAGATCGAGCACTTCATCCACATCATCACGGGCGTGGCCGTCTTCCTGGGCGTGTCCTTCTTCATCCTGTCTCTGATCCTGGGGTACAGCTGGCTGGAAGCAGTCATCTTCCTCATCGGCATCATCGTGGCCAACGTACCCGAGGGTCTCCTGGCTACCGTCACTGTACGTTCCGCTTTGATTTGCTTGCTGTGTGTGCATGTGTGCGTGAGTCTGGCTTCTGATTGGTCCGATCGCTCGCCCTCTTTCTCTAGGTCTGTCTGACTCTGACCGCCAAGCGTATGGCCAAGAAGAACTGCCTGGTGAAGAACCTAGAAGCCGTCGAGACTTTGGGTTCCACCTCCACCATCTGCTCCGATAAGACCGGAACCCTGACCCAGAACCGCATGACCGTGGCCCACATGTGGTTCGATAATCAGATCCACGAAGCCGACACCACCGAGAACCAGAGCGGAACCTCGTTCGACCGGAGCTCCGCCACCTGGGCCGGCCTGGCACGCATCGCCGGACTGTGTAACCGAGCCGTCTTCCTCGCCGACCAGGAGAACGTCCCCATCCTGAAGGTACCAAGCGTGTCCTTACCAAGCGGGGGAGGGGTAGAATAAAAATGGAAAAATACTCGTTGAATTAATCGTTTATGTATTTTTCTTTACAGAGAGACACGGCGGGCGACGCCTCCGAATCGGCCTTGCTGAAGTGCATCGAGCTCTGCTGCGGTTCCGTCAAAGACATGAGAGCCAAGTACACAAAGATCGCCGAGATCCCTTTCAACTCCACCAACAAGTATCAGGTATTATGATGTCATAAAATGCAGGTCTTCTTTAACAGGGATGTAAATCCTGTAATTCACGTTTTGCGTCTCGCCCCCGAATCGTCACAGCTGTCCATCCACAAGAACCTCAACGAGGACGAGAGCAAGCACCTGCTGGTGATGAAGGGCGCCCCCGAGAGAATCCTGGACCGCTGCTCTACCATCATGCTTCAGGGCAAAGAGCAGCCCCTGGACGACGAGATGAAAGACGCCTTCCAGAACGCGTACCTGGAACTGGGCGGCCTGGGCGAGCGAGTGCTGGGTAAAAAAAAAGAAAAGTCCAGCTTGACCTGCCGAGGCACCGTAGGACCACCATGGCTAACGTTCGGTGATCTTGTGCGTCCAGGGTTCTGTCACTTCGATCTCCCGGACGACCAGTTCCCCAATGACTTCCAGTTCGACACCGAGGACGTGAACTTCCCCACGGAGAACCTGTGCTTCGTCGGCCTCATGTCCATGATCGACCCTCCTCGAGCCGCCGTCCCGGACGCCGTGGGCAAGTGCAGGAGCGCCGGGATTAAGGTTCTTTTATTTATCTATTTATGACCTTCGAATTAAACGAAACTAGCAAGAAATCGATACATTAAAAAAAATATATATTATTTAAATACTTATTTAGTTTTATTCAAATGTTTCAATCATCTTTAGTTTGTTTTTATGTTTATATTGACTATTAGCCTAGTTAGCTAAAATGAGCCCCGTTGGCATCATTAACAAGATTACCATAGACGGCATAGTTTGCGTAGTTAGCATGTCTAGCCTAGCTACCGTGATGAGCCTAGTTGGCTTAATTATACAATCTATGCTAATTGTGTTACCTATGCCAACTAGGCTAAGCACGCTAACCATGCAAACTAGGCTAACACAAACTAGCCAAATCATGCTAGCTAGGCCAACTATACTAATTATACAAACTATGCTAATTATGCCATCTATGCTAATTGTGTTAATTAGTGTAGTTAGCCTAACTAGCATGGTCGGCTAGTTTGTTAGCATGGTTGCATGCTTTGCCTGGTTGGCATATGATTTAGTTTGTTTAATTAGCATGGTTGGCCCAGCTAGCATGAGTAGCATAGTGAGCCTAAATCGTTTGATTTAGATTTGGTTTTAGCTTAGTTGTCATAACTAGCATGATTAGCATGTTTAGCATAATGAGCATCTCTGTCTTTCAGGTCATCATGGTGACGGGCGACCACCCCATCACGGCTAAGGCCATCGCCAAGGGTGTGGGGATCATCTCTGAGGGCAACGAGACCGTGGAGGACATCGCCGCCCGTCTGAACATCCCCATCACCGAGGTCAATCCCAGGTCAGTCGCGTTTGAAGTCATGCTCTGCGTCTCCTCCGTTCGGAGCGTAACGCACGCGCTCCTCCTCGCTTCTTCCAGAGACGCCAAGGCGTGCGTGGTCCACGGAGGCGACCTGAAAGACCTGACCCCCGAGCAGCTGGACGACGTGTTGAAGCATCACACCGAGATCGTGTTCGCCAGGACGTCGCCGCAGCAGAAGCTCATCATCGTGGAGGGCTGCCAGCGACAGGTGAGCGGCTGCCATCTAGTGGAGTGAAGTTGCCACTGCCAGCAGGGTTCACTCGATTGATTAATTCTTAACCTTCTGAGACCCAGACTTTTCCCTGATGTGGGTTTTTTATTTCGTCTAGCTATTTGGGATTAGTAGGACCTAACAAGCATAAAAATTACATTTTGTCTTTGTACATGAAGCCGTTTTTGGAAAAAACAACGTCCTCGTATGGAGACAGTAGGTCTAAAATAAAGAA
>JAOTRQ010064734.1:0-13115 GCA_028565875.1 Hoplisoma paleatum
GGGAGGGAATGAGGTAGTGAGGGAGGGAATGAGGTAGTGAGGGAGGGAATGAGGTTGTGGGGAGGGAATGAGGTAGTGAGGGAGGGAATGAGGTAGTGAGGGAGGGAATGAGGTAGTGAAGAAGAATAGGTGGAAGATGATGAGAGGAAGATGGAAATTGAAGTAGGAAAGAATCTAGAGGCAAGAATGAAGCAGAAGAGGACAGTGTGTGTGTGTGGAGTGTGTGTTTGTATAGTGTGTGAAGTTTGTTGTATGTGTGGACTGTGTAGTGTGTGTGTGTGTGTGTGTGTGTGTGCTGTGTTGAGTGCATGTGGACTGTGTGTAGTGAGTTGAGAGTGTGTGTGGACTGTGTGTGTGGAGTGCGTTGAGTGTTTTGAGTGTGTTTGTGGAGTGTGTGTGTGTGTGTGTGTGTGTGTGGAGAGACTGATAAGATCAGAAACATCAGTTTCCTGTTTCCTGTTCAGGTTTATGAGCACCAGGATGGAAGTAAATCCCTGAAGCTGGGAGACTTCGGTCTGGCCACGGTGGTGGACGGGCCCCTGTACACTGTCTGTGGGACCCCCACATATGTAGCACCGGAGATCATCGCCGAGACTGGGTGAGGCTTTTATCCAGCGTAACTGTGTGTGTGTGTGTGTCTGTCTGTGGCGGGGGGAGAACAACTCGGAATCGAACCGGCAACCTTCTGATCACAGATGCAGCTGCTCCTAAAATGTAATAACTCCCACCAGAGCCAAAATACAAGCATCATGTTGCCATGGTTATTATTCACATTATTTTTATTAATGTAATCATTTTATATTGATATTTTTTATTTTGTTTTACAGTTACGGCCTTAAGGTGGATATTTGGGCCGCGGGAGTGATTACTTACATCCTGCTGTGTGGATTTCCACCTTTCCGAGGGTAAATCAGTTTTATTTACCACCATCATTCATTCTACTGGTCACTGAAACCGTATCATGGATCATCGTACTTGTCTTAGTTCATTAGTTTCATGTTGTTCTTTTATTATTACATTTATTTATTATTATGACTAAATTCTCCAGTAATTCTGAGATAAAAATAATCAACATTAGTAAATAAAGTGATCATCAGATCTCTAAATGATGTGATATTTGATTATAGTAAATAATTTCTCATAATCTGAGATTTTAGGATTTAATTATTGAAATTTGTCGTGTTTTTCTAACATGATCAAAAATTTTATTCACGTTTGTAATTAAGACAGTAAAATAACCGGAAGCTTCATAAACGTGGATTTGTGGCGTCTTTTATACGAGTTTGTGTATAAAAATCACTGATGATTTGTGTGTTTTTGTTCTTTTAGAAATTCTATCACCAGAACCTCATAAATAACAGAATTTGACTATAAATGTAAAATAAAATCAGTTCAAATGTCAGAAAGTCGCTTTTATTTGTTTGTGTAAAACACGATCAGGAAAACTGATGATGAAAGACGATCAGTGATGAAAAATATCGTTATTTTTAGATAAAATTTTGATCTAAAACTCTTTTTTTTCTGGAGCTTCATGATTTATTTAATCTTTGTTACAGACGGACTCGGTCAGAATGACACAGATCCAGAACAAATTTACTGTCAATAATAATAACAAATATTAATAAAAGTATTTAGAACGAGTTTGTGTATAAAACAGAAAATCAGCAATAAATTATTTGAGCTGGATTCTCACACACAGGCTCACAAATCTGGAGGAAAATAATGTCGGCTCGAGTTTTACATTTTGGCCCCCTGAGTGCTTGAGTTTGACACTCCTGGTGTAGAAACTGAACAGACGATGAGTGCTGAGTGCTAGCCAGTGTAGGACGTGCACCAGACATTATATAACACACACACACACACACACTTCTGTACGAGACGAGTCTTGTTTTGCTCCCCTGACACTGAAACATGTTTTCTGTTCTTTCAGGTGCCCAGATGACCAGGAGGTTCTGTTCGACCAGATTCTGTTGGGTCAGTTAGAATTCCCGCTGCCATACTGGGACAACGTGTCAGACACGGCCAAGGTGTGTGAGAAAGAGTTGTTCTATTACACAATGATCCCGATTTGTGCACTGAAACACACATTTCACATTTATGGCATTCAGCATTTGCTTTTATTTAAAACAATTTACAGTTATGACTGAACTCGATTTGATTTTGAGCGATAGAAAGATAAGGGCCTTGCTCAGGGGTCCAACAGTGGTATCTTGGCAGAGGTGGGCATTGAACTGGCTGCTTTCTGCCTTTCACACATGGGTAAGGGCTAACTGTGTGTGTGTGTGTGTGTGTGTGTGTGTGCGTGTGTGTGCAGGAACTCATAACGTCCATGCTGCAGGTGGAAGCTGATCAGAGATACACAGCCCAGCAGGTTCTAGAACATCCCTGGGTTACTGTGAGTATCAGTGTGTGTTTAGACGTGCGTTTCTCTATAGAACGAAACGTTCCTCATCACGCGGCGTTTCTCGACAGAACGAAGGACTATCAGAGAATGAGCACCAGTTATTAGTGGCGGGGAAGATCAAGAAGCACTTCAACACCAGTCCCAAGACCAGCAGCTCCTCACCAGCAGTGAGCATCATGACGGTAAGCACAATAACTCCATCATTCGACGGTCTAGCTCTAGCGCCGGTCAGAGATTCAGCTGGTATTTTTTTTATCTGTTCAGCTCGATCAAGACTTTTGCATCCAGAGATCAGGATCTTTGGACTATTACCAGCACCCAGGAATGTACTGGATAAGGTACGGAGCTCTTTCACACCACGATACACTTTCTCTAGAAACGCGCCAGTTCTGTCATCAGACAGGCAACGATTGGGCCACCGTGACCAGACTAAATTGGTGGGATCTTTAAATGCAGTTCATAGACCCTGTTATAGCACTAGTAATAATACTGTAATAGTACTCAGGTTCTGTAAATCTAGGTCTGTAAGTCTGTAGCATCAGTATTTTATGTGATATAACAGTCAGGGCTGGGTGGTATATTATTATATATATTTTAATTTTTGTATCCTCAACATCTCCACGGTTCTTGTCATGTAACGTGGTAACTATTAGTGATGAACAACAATATTGTTACCAGGATTCACACCCTTTGTTCTGTTCTTATCATTGTTCCTGTAGACCTCCTCTCTTGATTAGGCGCGGTAGATTCTCGGACGAGGACGCCACGCGAATGTAAACGCAGCACCTCGAACCCACTCAGCCGTCCTGTAGCCTCCCAGATCCACTCTCACCCTCCAGCATCACCTCATGGTTCGTTCTCGCCCGACCACCTCCACGTCTGAGTCTGAAGGCTTTTCCGGCTCAGCTCCCTCCCTTGGATCATCCTGTTCAGGGTCTAAGGAACGGGAAGCCCGGCAGGTGAAGAAGGGTTTATGAGGATCCAGAACGTGGCAGTGTGGACGTGTTTGTCTAAACCATTTATAAAACTGTCCTCGAGAGAACTGATACTGAGAATTTGTCTGAAAATGTTGATAGTTTTAGCTTCATTAAGTGTTTTTTATACACAATGTTTTGGTTTGTTTCATGTATCTGTATCTCTGGGTCCAGTTTTGCTGAATGGTACAGGTGATTTAGGAGCGGGTAAACAGCAAGTTGTTGGTTTGTTGGAGATTGCTGACTTTGTGCTGAAGCATCACGCTGGAAACCTCGAGCTTCTCTTTATTTCTCTCACAATGCGGCACTTTGCTTTCCTCCTGTCGAACCGCAGCCGAAGGTGCTAATCTAGCGCAAAGAGCATTCTCACATGCGAGACCGGGACCTCTTTTTGTAACAGTGTAAATAATATGAGTTGAATTATTTTAATATCAACGATATATTTATTTAACGTAACTAGAGATTATAGCAATTCCACACGTCATGGTTTTACTGTACAGAAGTGTTTCAGCAGCACAAGAACAGAAGCGTTTACCTGATGTGGACGACGTCGTAGTTTTCCTGGGACGTGCTTCTGTTACCACACAATACGAGGGATCTTCTAAAGGTTCTGGAACGTTTTTATATTTTGGTGTGAATCTGTGAGGAATAGAATCCTGTCGCGTTTGAGAGAGCTTAAAGTCGGTTTTCCCTTTTTTTAGACGGTCAAAGAAGCTTTAAGTAGAAGAAGTGTCTACACGTTCAACCAAAAAAAACTAAAATGAAAATGGTACAAGGCTGAATAAATGGATTCCACACAACCCGAGTTTGAGATTTGCAGTATTAGTGCAAGTGCACCTCATTAATAGCTAGTCCAGGACATCCATTATTTTTGCAATATTTGGGTTGCAATAATAATCTGCTAATTAACATTTTGTTTATTGCTGCAGGGTTACAACAGGGTTAGGATCGTCCTGTCATAATTGAAACTGGGTGCAAACTTTCGAAGGTAAAGAGTAAACGCTGGAAGGTCTCTGGTGAAAATGAAAACTGTGACTCTCATGCGTTAGCATTAACCTGAAAAGCAATCTGCATCAACCATTGTTGTTTTTTTATTATTAATTGCAGTTTCCAAGCCTTTGTAAGAGACAGAAGCTAAAATAAACAAACGATGGCATTTATAGAATTAGCAAAGCAGACATTTGCTTTTAGATTGATAATAATGTTCAAGAATTCATAAAAAATGTGCAACTATAAAGTTTTATAGTGTATAACCTGCATTCGTATCACTAACAGTGATACAGCTCTAAGAACACAACCACTTCTGCTCATTCTTTATAATAATGTCATTTATAATGATATGAAATGAATAATTCTATGAACTGACTCGTGTGTACCGCTACATGGACTACTTAGCTCAAACTATTTTACTTGTATTCACATGATTTGTACCACAACTACTCTCTCATTATGCACATAACCTGACACGATAAAAATCAGCTGTAATCTGTGCCTGATTCACACCAAAACAATAAAAGACAATAATTAAACCATCATTCTTGATAGTTTATTTTTGTATGTTTATCACTTTTACCTCAGATGTGCACTAGCATTGGCTTGTTTTTATTTTTTGGCTTCAATTTTTACAGAAACAAACCCAGTTAGTCAAAAAGATCTTGGTTAGTGTTAAAATCTTTTATAGATTTTATACAATATACAGAATATGTTAGCTAAAACTAGTTTATCTTCCAAAGCTACATTCTTCACAAACTGGACATGTAGCTACAATTTATATAAACTGTTTATATCTAAATTAGCTTAACTTCAGAGCCAAAGCTTATATAAAGAAGATCTTAGCTGTAACAACTACATTTTATATTTAGCTTAGCAATACTAGCATCATCAACGTTTTATATTCTCTGCTAGCATAGTTAGCTTAGCTCAAAATTGTGCATTTCTAGCTTCGGTACAGCAGCTTAATTTATATTTAGCGTGATATTTTGTGTGCTTTTTTAAAAGAAAGGCACAGACAGGAATGTTTTGGTTGATTTTATTGTAAATACGACAAAAAGGAAACAATTTTATTTTACACTTATTGATCTTCATATGATCTGAAGTGACGTCTGTGAGCTGCTTTCATTCTCATTACTGCAGACGTATAAAACAATAAACGTGGGGGACAAAGTGTGTAAATTAAATTAACTCTGGTTTCACTTCTTTATTAGAAGACTATATTGTCTTCTTTACAAACTATATTATAAATATTGTGTATTAACAAAGAATATGCAAATCTACAAATTATATTAGTAAATTACATTTACTACTAATGCAAACCTTCCAGGCACAGACACGGTTGTGTTTGTTTCAGTCCTGTTAATGAAGCAAAATCAAACTGTACCTTTTTAATTTTGGTAGTTTTACTGTTATTTACACTTTTGCAAGTAAACAAGAATAAATTAGATTTTAGTTTCGTAGTGTGAATTCAAAAATATTATTCGTTTAAGAGGTTTTGTGTGTGTGTGTGTGTGTGTGTGTGTGTGTGTTGTGAGGGCGTGAAGTTACAGTTTTGAATTCTATACGCTTAATATCTTAATACTCAATATATAAACCAAGTTCTCAAAAGCTGCATGAATTCTATTTTTCCCCAGCTACAAATGTATGGTATTGCTTACTTAATTCCTACAATTGATATTTATATCAAACAAATTCATCAAACAGCGACGAAAATAAAGTAATAAAATGAATCCTGTTATTAATTATGCAAAATGCCAAAACAAAATCAACATCAGTCCATGTGATGAATGTGCAGAAAAGGCCGAACGTCTCCACATCATCCTCGTCTGTCGTAACCTTCACTTTATGTACATATGTGACAAAACGTTTAACAAATATACAAAGAAGAAAAGAAAAAGCTTGTTTGCGTGTGTAGCCACATTCGTCTCAGGTCGCCACCTGCAGTGAAAGCATCAATGTTTTATGAATACACAATATTTTACATACAGCAAGTCATAAACGATTCAAAGATGATGCGAGCGTCATCATTATAAACGCCGGCCCGGTTACGCTGAGGACACGGCTCGTATTTACAGCACAGATGTTCAGCGTCCTGTGTTAACCCTGACCCACACTCTCTAACCACAAACTAAAATGATATCAAATGCGTTCTATTTTTTATTTCAGGACCCGGAAAAGGCGTCTTTTCGGTCCGGTAGTGCACGTGGGCCGTGATTGTGTGTTAGCCAGCAGACGGGGGCCGTCGGTGACCCTTAATCATACGTGGGACGCAAAAAACAACCCTAGTGGTTCTAGCTGAGGAGCTGAGGACAGAGACGTCGTGTGTATGTCATCATCACTGGGCAAGCGACGCGTGGGCTCAGTCCAAGCCTCGGGACAGAAGGAATCCCTGCGGCTGATGTGGTGTGAAGGCCGGCACTGCACAGACTCGGGACTTCTCCCTTCTCACGCCATTAGTGCGAGTCCCACCTCAGTATCTGTTCTGATGCTCGTAATGCCAGCGGTTAAAATCAATGTTAAATGCCACGATGCTGCCCGACGCCATGCCAGTGATCAGAGTCCTGCAGAAGGCAAATATGGCAAAACAAATCAGTGCATCTGCATTCCATGTGTAATGTTAGTTATAACATTATATTATAATAAAGGTGCAGGAGTGTGCTCACCTCTGGTCATGTGACAGGTCCATGGCTCGGATACCCGCGTCGCAACCCGGGTATATGTAGAGCTGTTTAAAGTCACAGGCCTGCCACACCTCCACCACACCGTTATCTCCTCCGGTCACCAAATTCTGCCCGTCACTGCTCAGCAGGATAGCCTAACACACACACAAACCTTGTCGTTACATTCCCAGTGTGTGGCGCTACAGCGTCCATCACTACCGCTCCCAATTCTCACCCGGGTGGAGTCGTTGAGCTCCATCTGTGCCAGCAGTTTGCCGTTGATGCTGAAGTTGCAGAAGTGACCTCGCTCGTAATAGATGATGCAGTGACCCTCACTGGACACCGAGATAAGTCGAGGCTGCTGGCAGCTGTCCGGTCCCTCCAGGGCCCGCAGCAGGTCCCCTGTGATGGTGTGTACCAAACACGGACCCTCTACACACACACACACACACACACCATACACAATTTTACTCTACTTTTTGGGCACAGCCAAAAATGTCCTGGGTTCAATTCTCATGTGGGACAGTCCGTACTATGTGGAGTTTAATATGTTCTCCCCATGTCTGTGTGGCTTTACTATACTTTTATCCCACAGTCCAAAAACACACAAAAGTGAGTGAATTGGAAATACTAAATGAACCCTTTTTATTTGTTTTATGATTATTTTTTGTTTGTTTGAAATCGTTTAAGCTTTTATTTGTTATGTTTTTCATTTGTTATCTTTCTGAGGCTCTAGATCTCGAGAATGTTTAAACGAATGTAAATATTTTAATGCTTTAAATGTTTTAATGCTTTATCTTGTGTGAAGCACTTAAAATTACCGCTGTGTGTGAAAGATGCTTCAACATGAGTATGTTTAATATCAATTTGTCTTTATATGCAATCGATTACACACAGTGTACAGGTACACACAAAACTACCGGATCTAATCTTTAGTATTTTTATGATGCGTTTGTGTGTGTGTGTATTACTGACCTTTGGCTCCACTGATGACCAGTCCAAGCTCCGCGCACACAGACACACACACCACCTCGTGGTCGTGACCGGTCAGAACAGCTCGGGGTGCTGGGTAATCGCCTACAACAAACAAGAATGTAAACCTGAACCATCTGAATCATGACTGACCAGCACCATATTGACCGGTGAAACGTACTGTTGTTGGGATTGTCCCCGATGATGTGGTGTCGACCGCTCCAGTACCAGAGCAGCAACGTGGCGTCTCTCGAACCCGACACGATGTAACAGTCTCCACCGATGTAGGACTCGGAACGGGCCAAACACGTCACCACGTCCCAGTGACCGAACACGATCTGGGTCAGTTTACCTGGAACAATAGAAGGTGTGTAAATAATAATTAAGAAAATAACGAAGCGTAACGAGCGCCAGCGGTCAGCACCGACCTGTTTCTGTCGAATACACTCGGAAACTTTTGTCCCAGAATCCACAGACCAGGATGTAACGATTGTCTGCCGTGACCACGAAACAGTGTGTGTTGATCTGAATGCTCTGGTCCACCAGGTCAGTGATCTGCCTCTTATTTACCCCAGAGTTATTAGCTGCATTTACACCAGTTAAAAGAGAGAAACATGAAATTAAACACAGCAAAAAGACAAAGAAAGTCGTATCATTGTAGAAAAGTGCAGAAACGTCTCCTGTTACGTTATTCACTCGTTTCAAGATGAACAATTTAGGCCAAATAAACGTCAAATAAAAATCAAACCCCACTAAAACCGTACAAGTAATCCCAAGCTTCAGACAAACAAGTTACAGCCTAAACAACAGCTTTACTTAGTTACTCAGGACCTGCTAAAGTACTACAAATGACAATTAATTAAATATAAATTAAAGTAAATAAATTAAAGACGCATTTCTTGTGTCAGCAAGTCCTAATAAACTACGAAACAACACCACCTCGTGGCCAAATGGTAGAACATACGTCATATGAAAATAATTGTTCAACTTTCCAATTATGACCCAAATCCTGATGTAAATAGTTTTTATATATCACATTATTCTCTGGATTTCTGTTGAACTAACAGTTTTATTTTAGTGAATGTGTTGTTCTCTCACCTATAAGAGGGTCCATCTCGATGGGGAGGTGATGCGCCTGTTCCAGTGAGTAACCTGGAGCTCCTCTCAAACCTGCACAAACACACAACACTGCTGTACAGAACATCTGGAGTATCAAATATACTAAATATTTACAATACATGAAGATATGAGACGTAATGACTCTACCCACAATGCCATATAATTTAATTTTTTTTTACTATTTCCTGTTAGAAAGGCTAAGTATTAAGTGAATTAAGTGTGTGTGTGTGTGTGTGTGTGTGTGTAGCGGGACTCTGACGTGTGTATTTCTAGTGTGATTCAGACCCTCACCGACGGTGTTGTGCCAGCGGTTGACGGCGAACAGGCGGCTGCAGGTGACGGTGACAGCGGCTGGCATGCTCAGGTGAGGCAGCGTGTTGGCGGCCACGTGTGTCACCGGCGAGTTGGAGGGAAACTTCAGAACCATGATGACATCCTGCTGCATCTGATCCTTAAACATGAGAGGACTCTGAGGGAGGAAACACTGATGAGGAGAGCCAGAGAAAGGCGAGAGGAGGAGAGAGAAGGTGGAGTGAGGAGGAAAGAGGAAGAGGAGGAGACAGGAAGAGGAGGAGAGAGGAGGAGAGAGGAGGAGGAGAGAGAAGGTGGAGTGAGGAAGAAAGAGAAGGAGGAGGAGACAGGAAGAGGAGGAGACAGGAAGAGGAGGAGGGAGGAGGGGGGGGGAGGAGAGAGGAGGAGGAGGGGGGAGGGGGAGGGGGGAGGGGGGAGGGGGAAGGTGGAGTGAGGAGAGAGGAGGAGAAGAGAGGAGGTGGAGTGAGGAGGAGAGAGGAGACAGGAAGAGGAGGAGACAGGAAGAGGAGGAGGAGGAGAGAGGAGGTGGATTGAAGAGAGAGGAGGAGGAGAGAGGAGGTGGATTGAGGAGGAGGAGTGAGGAGGAAAGAGGAGACAGGAAGAGGAGAAGACAGGAAGAGGAGGATAGAGGAAGAGGAGGATAGAGGAGTGAGGAGAGAGGCAGTGGAGTGAGGAGGAGTGAGGAGGTGGAGTGATGAGAGAGAAGGAGGAGTGAGGAGGAGAGAGAAGACAGGAAGAGGAGGAGACAGGAAGAGGAGGATAGAGGAGGAGGAGAGAGGAGAGAGAAGGTGGAGTGATGAGAGAGAAGGTGGAGTGATGAGAGAGGAGGAGGAGAGAGGAGGTGGAGTGAGGAGGAGCAGTGAGGAGGAGAGAGGAGACAGGAAGAGGAGGAGAGAGGAGGTGGATTGATGAGAGAGGAGTGAGGAGGAAAGAGGAGACAGGAAGAGAAGACAGGAAGAGGAGGATAGAGGAAGAGGAGGATAGAGGAGTGAGGAGAGAGGAGGTGGAGTGATGAGAGAGAAGACAGGAAGAGGAGGAGGAAGAGGTTAGACTGGAACTGAGGAACGACGAGGTTCTGCTTCACTTTGATTTGAGGAGAAACACTGAAACTTCAGATCCATAAATCAAATATAAAAAAACAACAACAATCTAAAACATGAAGACTACACTGGGCTTACAGGTGAGTATGGACATGAATAGATGGTTATTTGGTATGTTCTCTTACCAGGTGCATGGCAGAGCTGCGAGGAGGATGAGGTTCGATCAGGAGTTGTGAGGGAACCTGGCCAAACATCTGGATCTGAAGCTCCAGAGACTGAAAGAAATATAAAAGTTGATAGTTTTTAGTGTTACATGTTTTACATTTTATTTGTTGTTATTTATTGTTTGTATTATTTGTATTGGTGTGTATTTTTGTATTGATATTTATTGCTTGTACTGTACACGTTGGTGTTAGTGGTGATGTTGGATGATGGTGATCAAGTATGTTGGTGTATGATGGTGTTGAATGGTGATGGACGGTGTTGGATGAGGATGACGGTGTTGGATGAGGATGACGGTGTTTAATGGTGTTGGATGAGGATGACAGTGTTTAATGGTGTTGGATGAGGATGACGGTGTTGGATGGTGTTGGATGAGGATGGCGGTGTTTAATGGTGTTGGATGAGGATGGCGGTGTTGGATGGTGTTGGATGAGGATGAAGGTGTTGGATGAGGATAACGGTGTTTAATGGTGTTGGATGAGGATGACGGTGTTTGATGGTGTTGGATGAGGATGACGGTGTTGGATGGTGTTGGATGAGGATGACGGTGTTGGATGAGGATGACGGTGTTTAATGGTGTTGGATGAGGATGACGGTGTTGGATGGTGTTGGATGAGGATGACGGTGTTGGATGGTGTTGGATGAGGATGACGGTGTTGAATGGTGTTGGATGAGGATGACGGTGTTTAATGGTGTTGGATGAGGATGACGGTGTTTAAAGGTGTTGGATGAGGATGACGGTGTTTAATGGTGTTGGATGAGGATGACGGTGTTTGATGGTGTTGGATGAGGATGACGGTGTTTAATGGTGTTGGATGAGGATGACGGTGTTGAATGGTGTTGGATGAGGATGACGGTGTTGGATGGTGTTGGATGAGGATGACGGTGTTTAATGGTGTTGGATGGTGTTGGATATGGGTGGATGTTGGTTGGACTCGTGACCTCTCGGAGTTGCTGGTCAGTGATGGTTTCCAGGTTGATGGATCCCTCGTAAGACATGTAGTGGAAGACGTTGAGGGCCCGAACCGCCTCGGGGCCTCGCTGCTTATAACCAAAAATCAGATCAATCCACTGATGCAGCTGACAGGAGACAAACTCGCTCTCCAATGCCTGAGACAAGGAATGATGACACTTTTATTTATACACTCCGTTATGTTCACGACATGAAACGGACAAGGGGGAGGTCGTCATACCCTGAGTGGGCTGTTATAGTAGAGAACATGCCAAACACCCTGAAATACTGAACTGAAAACTAAACACTCCTGATTTCATTCTGAGAACTTTTAAATCTAAACCAAATCATAAGTAGCTGGTGTGTATGTGTGTTTATTACACTGCTATTATCACTGCCGGTGCAGCTACACATATATGACTGTGGAAATGTGAACACGGGACCACATTTGGCCCCCGGGCCCAAACTTTAGCCACGTCAGGTTTAGACATTAGAAAAATAGTTTGAAATAAATGTAACACACGAACATTTTGACTCGAGAACCGATTCAATTAAATCAAGGTTTCGCTGCATTTATTTTCCGCCTCGTGTCCACCAGAGGGCGCTCGGCGGACCGGTAACAGAGCCGAGATTAAAACTCACCATCCTGTTGATGCGAACGAAGTCCTCGGGTTTTTTGGCCCAGACAGGCAGGTGGACGTCACACACGGCGGTCCGGTCGTCCCTCACACCCAGATCGTACGAGTTACTGTTCACGAACAGTTCGGGGAGGTAATAAAACTCAGGGATCAGCTCCTGTTCCACAGTCACATGTTCACTTTAATACCAACTCATTTCAGTAAGTGAGGAAACATCAGAGTAAACGGGGCGGCGCTCGGTCCCACCTTGACGTCGGACGTGTCCCTCTGGCAGCTCCTCCACGAGTGGACGATCCCGGAGAAGGTTCGATCAGGGTGGTCAAACTTATTCTCGTTTCCATTCAGGTAGAAAGTTGTAAAGGGCTCCTGATCAACAAACCACAAATCTTTCTTTCATTTCTTATTACTGATGATGAACATCGTGGTTGCCATGACGATTATTAATTATAGAAGCATCATGTGACTCATTTTATTACTTCATGATTTAAACCTTAAATCATGTTGGACAGAAAACAGAAATAATGATGATTTTAAATAAATACATCAAACAAACAGGTTACAGGGTGTACACACACACACACACACACACACACACACAGTGGGAGAATACACTAAACTCTGGAACTGGTCAACGAACTGTTCCAGGATAAAGAGGCCAACACACACTCTCACATTTTTATACACTTCCACACACACACTCACTCTTTCACACACACACACACACAAACACACACACACACACACACACACACACACACACACACTTTCTCTTTCACTCACACACACACACTCTCTCTCTCTCTCTCTCCGAGGGTGTAGGTGGTGCGCT
>JAOTRQ010064755.1:0-13112 GCA_028565875.1 Hoplisoma paleatum
GATTAATTAATTACAGACCCTGTAATTAACTCGATTAAAATTTTTAAATCGAGTCCCACCACTAATATATATATATATAAAGTGGGGGAGAGAGAGAGGATGTAAACACTATCTCGCTTTACCGGCACCATTCCGACTGGGTACGTGACTACTAAACATATTTTATGACCACGATGTAACCCAGGTGCGGCGTTGCCTAAATATCATAATCGGGTGTTATGTAGTGTTGCACTTACGTATTTGAATGACAGCACTATTACGGTGATTATTCCAGTTATGAAGACCACTATACCAAGCACGCAGAAAAGACCAGCACATTTAGTGAAATCCACCTAAGAAAGAATCGGTACAATGAAACATATCACAACTTACGCAACATTTCACAGGTTCCAGAAAGTAATCATCCATTAATTCCATATCTAGTTTCACCACCGCTTAATCCCATCATACCACGGTGAGAGACACACTGGACGAATAGACTAAACACATGAACAGGTCCGTCAGTCTGTTGCAGGATACAGAGACAAACACACAGCAGTTCTGCATCTCCAGATGGTGGAGTAAGTAAAATGTAATTTTTAATAATATGATTATAAAAATATATGATTATTAAAATGTATACAAGTGCTCCTAGCTTGTTAGATTGAATATATGGTAGTGTATTTCTTGGAAGTTTGTGGAATGATCACAATGGCTGTTTACATAAATAAGAATTTAACAGATGCACTAGTGTTGGACATAGTTGGACTGATCTCAGTGGCAATGCCAAGAGCACAATAAAGAATAGGATATTTAAAGGGAATATAAAGGCAAATAGGAATATAAATAAATATAAATGTAGATCAGAAAATACTAGACTAAAGGCTAGAAGAGCATCAACAAACTTTGCATCTTGTAGTCTCATCCAAAACACACACTGTCATGTTAGTTTTATTGCACTACTGTGCACTACTACAACATAATAATTGCTACGCTGAGAATCTATGAGGTATTTTTCCTTCCTTGACGATGTTGAAGTAATTGGGGGTAACAATGTAATCGGAGTGATGATAACAGGAACTTTTTAAAGCCTTGTGAACTGGCTAGTATATATCTTTTAAAAACGAGTAATATAAAAAGTTGATATATTCTGAGCTAAAAACACACAATAAGCATTTTGAAAGTGTGTTTAAAAGTATATTCTGTTAATGCCCCAGCCTGAAGCCAATCCATGATAAGTGTAAAGACTCAATGCAAATATGAGAATTCCAGAAAGCTACCTTAGTCTGAAAGCAGAAGACGGTAACCGCAATGCAAACGATTGTGGTGATGCCCAACGCCAGGAACACAGCCTTTGTGTTATAGTAACTGAAAGTACAAAAAAAATACTATAAGAAAAATCACTACACATTTTGGCTTAGCAAGTTCACCCCAATATACCCAGTTATTTTAATGGAGATGAACCAGCTCACTGAAGGCTCCTACACGCTATGCCATAAAGTCTTTACAGTAAACATTTCCTTAAATGTACTTCCTCTAAAACACCAGTTTTATATTTATGAAACCAATGGGGTTTCACTTTTGCCTTTACAGTAAATTATATTGATGCTCCCACGGATGGCCGGATAAAAGTTATATTGGCATGGTTTTTATGTCAGATACCCTTCCTGATACAACCATCCTATTTATCCGGCCTTTACTAACTCATTTATCACAGAATAAAATTAAACTTAAAGCACTCCACTCCACTTAAAAGCACACTAGGCAAATCAAAAAAAGGAAAAAAGTTAATAGATTAGTTTCATACTAGTATAGATTATCATTAAAGGGTTAATGGGGTTAATGTCTGCCCATTTCACCATTTTCAGTATATGTTATTAATGTCTGCTGTATTTTATACATGTATTTTACACAACTTGTCTTACACCTACTTTATGCTATGCTTCACATATAATTTTTACCCACCTAGAAATGGTTCCCGTCATGTACGACATGGCCAAAGTCTAAATAATCAAATAAAGAAAATGACTTAAGTAATGTACTGATTAATAGATTAAGAAAACAATAGTTAAGACTTGTCTTGATTAAAGACTTGGTAAGGCATGATGACTTAATGATTCATCCATACTCACAAAAAGGCCAAGTAGGATTAGGTTCCATGGGAAAGCCCTCCTGCATGAAAGAGGAGTATTAGATACAATTACATAACAACTAAACACAATGACATCATACACCCAAAGAACTAAATATAAGCTGAGACGTTCCCTCACCTGGGTCCCTTACAACACACCAGTACGATATGTGTGACGATGTAAACTGCACTATAAAGAAAAAAGAAATGCATCCAAATACATCAAGACTATACTTTCCTGATTTAAATAGGTATCAAAAAGTATAAATAATTATGCAGAATAAGTGAAATGACAAAAACAATTCTTACTATGAAGCCCAGTAGACTCCAGGATTCTGACGAACAAAACTATTCACAGGTTGCCTGGAATAAGCAAAAGAATCAATTACACAAGTGAGCTTAACAGTTGTAAGAATTCTATGTTTGTCTAAACGTATGTAGAAAGCCACCTGATAAGTTTTGAATCTAAATTAAATAGAAATTTGATACCTTTAACACACTCAACAAAATTATTGGATACGGCTCTGTATGGTAACTTAACACTAGAAGGTGCTTTCTGCAGATTGAATGTGAGTCAGAAAAGGGTTTGGTCATCCAGCTCACTTAGCCAGTGTGTATATAAGCAAATATTTAACGTCAATCTTTTGACTTTACATTTGTTTGTTCAGTAGAACTTTCTGGGAACATAACATAAACATAAAATCCTAGATGCCTTAAAATACTGCCTACTACGATATATTTAAAGTGAATATTAATTTTAACTAAAACGCATTTGATAGTGATGAAGGCAATCGCAGCATTCAGTGTGGCCCAATGTTTCTCACATAAAAAAGCAAAAATGTCTAGTACAGCAAGGCAATAAACAAAATAATTTATAAATATCAATATATTAAAAAATATTCAATTTATACAAAAGTGTACAGACATTTTGTGATCATTTTGATATATGGAGGGAAATGTTTTTGGTGCTTCCCAAACTGCACACCTGTGTAAGTGTACGCAAGTGCACTTCAGCACTTATGTGCACACTTTCAGGGGAGAGTATTGTTTCAAACGGAACACTACACATCTTGGGAAGTGACAGACTAATATTTGATCACGGTTTCCCACCAAAATATCCACAAGCTTTTGTTTATATAATATTTATGTTTTTATTTGCTTTTGTTTACTCCCTACTAATGAGTCATTTCATTAACACTACTAACATTCATATGATGCAAGTCACCGTCTCAGTTACAGATTCGGCGATGGCACGAGATTAACTAGTCAAAAGTCCCTCGATTTTCGGATGCACTAATTGTACAATTCATTTGAATAGCATGATGCGAACTTGTTAGCTTGATAAGCAAATCCGGGTGTAATTTTGATCTAAGTAATGCATTTAACATCAAAAACTAATAACAATAAGTTATATTTATATAGCGCCTTTCACAGTCCCAAGGAAGTCCCAAGCAAGAAAGTGCACAAGGTTTCTGAACAGAGCTTAGGGTGGACAAACTCCAAATAAAAAACACAAAGAAATCAAACAAGCTCATGATCAGACATCCACAACTGCTTTGGCCAAATAATGTACTAATGCAACTATTAAAAGCCAAATCAAAAAGTGCCATTTGTAAGGCAAACCGTCCAGCTGTTAGGTGCCAAATTTATATTTGGGTCGATGCATAATGCACAAACATACAGGTAAACTTTAGGATTTGTTAGTTAACTCAAAAGCAGAATAACTTGACTGAGAATCTGATGATGTAACTTTCATTTTGACATAATCTTTTACAAAGCTTGTTTGTGACATGCAGAATGTGGTTAGACAATGTTTTGCTGGAACACACAGGAAAGTCCCTGTAACAATGGTCAAGATAAACCAATAGGGAGTGTCCGAGAACCAAGAAGAGCCGTGACAACTCAAGACATGTGTGCAGTAGCACCTGCATGACGTGTTTTTTTTATATATGTATCAGCATTGTGTACAAGGACAAACACCCTGATCAACACATTATTACCAAAATAACTGAGAAGAACACCTCCCAGTGGCTAGACTATACCAAAACGTCTGAACATATTGAACATTATTCAGCAATATAATCTTTCTGTGCTAAACAAGGCCTACTACACATCCACAACAATTCAAGTGTTTCTACATTCAAGTTAAGACTTACACAAAAGTAAAAATGGCAACAATGCCGACAGTAACCAGGAGCTGAGCTGCAAGGATCATGTAGACCTGCCAGAAAAGAACAGATTATTTTACAAACATTGTTAAGCCTTTAAATGAGAAACCATATTCATGAAAGTTGGAGCATTTTGTAAATGTACGAAAGAATACAGTGTTTTTCAATGTTGTCAATAATCTGTGCTTTGTAAATAGAAACTTTTATGCCTGCAATATTCTAAAACATTCCAAAACTCTTAATGGAACGGAAACAATCTGTATGTGTGCTTGTTCCTATTACAAATCCAAACTGTTAACTAGATTACCAGAAGATTTGACAGACTTAGTCATCAAGACCCTGAGGACGCTTGTATACTCTTTATAACCACCAAGATGCAACCAATTACATATAAAAAAGAATTTTGAAACGGTTTTGTATTTTAATGTAAAATATTTATACGGCTAAACAGTAGGGGGCGATATGCTGTTCCATTAGGTCTCATTCAGAATAAGTGAAGGAGACAACTGGGCATGGATGTAAATAGAGATGCGTCCCAAATTGTGCACTAACATAACATACCATACACTTTTTTACTGCACACTTTCACGGGTAAGTGTTGTCACAAATAGAATATTACACTTCGGGAAAGTGAGAGACTAACATTTGATTGTGATTCTCTACTCATTATATGGCAGCTTTTGTTTATATAATGTATTTTTATGCTTTTGTAATAGTTTAACCCTTACTCGTGAATAATTTCATTAATGCTACTTGATGAAATAGTTGCCTCTTCCTCTGATGGCCACTATTAACAGGTCAAAATCCCACTCATTCCATTACATATGTATAATCCCATTGCTTTAATGCGCATCCATCGTTTCAGGTTGTATTTTTTGGGCTGTTGTTAGTGCTTCATTCGGGTACTTTAATTGTACTGAGATTTATTGTGTCTCAGATGAAAAGCACAAAGTGCTCAAAGTACACGATTTGTGACACATCTTAGATTTTCAACTATGCCTCGGTTTATTATGACAAAAAGACTATAGAGACTGATAGACTGGTGAAGGGTTTCGCCCATCTTGTCCCATCATTTGGTCTGTATTTTTGCATGAAGCAAAATAGCTCAGAATTGTGAACAAAACGGAGCAGTACCACATAAAATTGAGGAACCCCAACCATGAAGTCACAAAGAAGATTATCTGCCACAGTCGTATTCGAACAGTGACTGGCTGAGCGTAATTAAGCACTAAATATATGACCTATCAAATGGACCTTATTTTCTCCTACCATCTGTGTGCAATGCTGGAAACGTCCTTATAATAAATATACGTTTTTTCTCCCTAGATTTCTCCACTGTATCGCAAATTTAACTGTGAACCTGCCGCTTCCGTAGCCCTAGATCACCACACACGTCCAATCTGTGGCCAATACTTGCTATACATTCTTGTTTTAAGGGTGTTGCAGACATACTTACAAAACACAATCAATGACAGTAAAATTATATAATATTCATTCATTTGTTCAAATAAAAGAATATTTTTAAATAGTCTTCAACAAAATATCCCAACTGTTCAGAAAAATAGGGTTTGCAACAGCTCAAGAATCATGGAAATGCAAAATAAGAGAAAAAGTAGAATCATACTTTTCGAATAAAAGCATGCCGCACGTTTAGATCGTCCCATCCAGATGTTGTTGTGAAGCCATCGTCACCTATCACATACGCAAAACTCAGTTTTCAGTTCCAGGACAACGGTCATGACATAATGAATCACTTTAATGTGAGGTTATATTTAAAATAATACTATGTAACACAATCATTGTGTTACAACAGTCAAAAAAAATCAACATCACTCATAAACTTTGTTAAAGCAGGAGGCCATTGTCACATTTTTTGCTTATCTTTATCAATTAACCACAGATGTAGCAAAATGCTTCTGTCAAATGTATGTAACCTGTTTATTACATCTAAATTAAATGTCCTTTTGTACATATTTACATTTACAACATTTAGCAGAGGCCTGTATTTATAATGCTATATACACAACTGGGCAGTCCCAGAAATTATGCACAATTCTAGAAAAAGATAGTTCTGACAGTTCCTGAAACTTCTCATAGTCGATACTATGTAAAAAAAAATATGTAAATGTGAAAATTGTGCTGACCACAAAAGCAAAGGAAGGAAATGAGAGTCACACAATACCTGGCAACAAAAATATACGTATAATAATTATGCAGTAATAGAATATAATAAATATAGTAATTCATTTCTTAAGCATTTGTATTATTGTTATAATAGCATTAAATAGAATTATACATGAATAGTGAGTCCAGAACTAAATACATTTGCAGTTCACTTGAGACAATATGATACACAATTTAGACTCAACAACTGTAACATGATACATGGTTCCGTATTGGCAAAGCGGTGTAATACTGGGGTAGTGCTTTCGGCTATTAATCACAATGTTGAGAGTTCAAACCCGCTCTCTGCTATGCTTGACACTTAACTGCCACTGTATCGGAGGCGATAAAATGGATGACCCTGAGGTCAAACAAGCTGGGATATGTAAAAAATAAATGTCATTGATTTATAGAAAGAATAAACAAAGCAATAGATGCATAATGGGGATAAAGTCTGGGGAACTAGGGGGCCACAATACTACTTGTCTCAGTCATGAAATTCCAGCCAATGATGGACATTTCTAGCAATGTACTATATCTCACTGTCTTGCATGAAGATGCAATCTGCTGTAGGTAAGACAATTGACAATACAAACATAATAATGTGACGAACGGGCTTTGTTGTAATAGAAAATCACAGTTGCACAACTATTGTCATTATTAGTCATTTGGTGGTTTACATCCATAATATATGCTGCATGAATTTTATTGCTGCTGTTAGAACCTGAGAGTGGCTCATGGACTGTCCGTACTTGTGTCAGCGGGTACTCACCCTGGCCCTTAGTAAGGTTATAAAATTAATAACAAGCCAACGACCTTGCTAAATAAATTACAACCTAAAAGAAAAAAAAACTTCCATAAAATATGTCTTCCTTGAGCTTGGCAAACAATGATGATCATATTGAATAAAATGTTGTTGCGTCTTTGGATTCAGTGCAGATTGAAACTTACCTGAGTCTGGCATGGGTATGGTTGGGGGAATTATAGGTGGCATTGGTGGTGGGTATCCTTGACCCGGTTGTCCTGGCTGTCCAGGGAACATGCCAGGCTGAGCCGGGAATGGACCAGGGAACGAACCACCGGGGAACGGACCAGGGTACGGTCCGGAAGGTTGGCCGTAGGGAGCTCCAGGGTAGGCTCCAGGCTGTGGTTGGCCATAAGGTGAGAAGCCGTAAGAAGGAACTGGTGCAGATGGGTGTGCAGCCCCGGGTTGAGGATGCGGCAACAGACCTGACTCATCATAGCTCGGGGGGAAGTCTGATCTTGACATGCTCTCTCAAGATTCTAAGAAAACAAAAAAATAAAAAAAAAACTTTTTTTCCAATTGTGGTGCTCTGTTCTGCATCATTGAATGTTTTTCAGCGAACAGAAAGAACAAAAACATTAAGAAACTTGACAAGTAATATTTTTACTACTATTTTATTTATGCTTTTTTTCTCCCACCATCTCCAAACGTAAAGTCAGCAAAATCCACTTTCACCCATTCACTCGATATCTGCCAGTCAGACCCGACTGACATAGTTTGGTGGTCATTACTCCCTTCAGGCACCACCAGTTATGCCTAGCATAGCAAGTAGCAAGACAGAGAGTACGAGTTTTGCAGCCTGCTGTACTACCTGGGTGCTAAAACAAATAAGACTAAGAGTAAAGAAGGTTAGATAAAAAATGGAAGTGACTAGTCCCAGAACTGTGTTACTACGGACATGTTTAATATGAAAGTTACTACGGACATGAAAATAATATGAAATCTAGTTAGGTTTTGTTTGGAAATGGTGAGGTTGGGAGAAGTTGTCAATGGTCATGTCTGAGAGAGCTTCTAGTCTGGATTGAGTGCCATGTAATTTCCACCTTTTTAAAATTTATGTGATCCCAGTTTACTTAAATAATCATAATCCTTTACCGCGACTGTTTTTGTCAGCCAGAGATAATCTATCTCGTCTACAAGAGAGGTCTTAAACTTATCCTGAAAGGGCCGGTAAGCTGGATTTCAGTCCCACCAGATCAGAACATGCCTGTATTCACTAGTTTATTAGCATGTCTATTAGTCTAGTAGCATAGAAAACAAGATATATAGTATTCTGGTGGCACTACAACTGCTGAAGATAAAATAGGCAGTGTAGTGAATGAAATAAAAGCCATTAGAACCACTTTGAAAGGTCAGACCAGAACACAAGCATGGTTTATAGCTAATTTAAAACCTGGACATATTACGGCTTTTAATTGATTAGAATAGAGAAAATCCTGATCCATATAAAAGATCATTTAATATTGAATCAAATTTTATTAGATGGTCCAAACCACTCAGTTGTTCCAGATCTGAATCTGAATTTAGAAGGCGATGACTACATGATTTGTGCCTCTGTTGCTAAGATACTTTTAGCAAGCATTAAGCCTTATTATTCAGCTTCAAACAGATATGAATGGTAAATTGGCTGCTCAAAAATGATCTAATAATCTCAAAATTGAAAAAATTGATCTAATAAGCAGGTCAAACTGTGATCTGCCGGGACAGTTGAATTCAGGTCCTTTTGTACAATGAGAACTGGTTCATCCTGCTGTTCATCCTGATGCTATTTCTTTTATAAGTAAACAATGCACACGTCAATCCATCGTCCGACCCTCAATCACTGCGCCATTGTTTAGTTCCAAATCCTGCATGCACATTGTAGGTGTTCTGTTAGCCATGAACAGGGGTTTAGCATTGGCACGATGAGTGGTCTGTGGCTACACAGCTGAATACACGATAAGGTTCAACGACCATGTGACACATTAACCTCATTGGTAGTTTTAAAATGTAAGTCACAGCAATTTAAACCAGAATTTCCTTGTTGATGTTGAAGCAAATTCCCCTATTACAGACTGAGATTTTAGGATTTCATTGTTAATCACACTCAAAGATGTTTTATTTTGTAACATGGATGTATTTATTTTAATTATAATTGTACTAAGTTGCAGTAGGTAGTCAAAATAATGTTATCTGTTAGTCCTACTTTTCTAATTCTTCCACCCATCGTTATCTTTCTTTCTGACTATGCAATTAAAATTGTACCTTATATGAAACTGGCCTGTAGTTAAAAACAAAATTGAGATCGCTGATAAAGCCAGACACACACTATATTCTATATAAAGTAGTACAAATGGGAGCATACAACACATTAAAAGTATTATAGATTATTTCTACATCCCAGGTCACTGGCTGATTAGTACAGCTATGTCTTCATTATAAATACATGACAGGAGAGGTGTCAACAACAGAAGGAGTATAAGGTGAACATAAATTCTTAACCAGATTTTGCTAATTGCCTCATCTGGACAAAATAAAAGCATTTACATTTGATGACAAGTGTTTTCCAAACAAATTTAATCCCAATCCCAAAGATTAAACATGATTGTAGTTTTAGATTTAGTAATCAACTTTCTGAATTAAGAAAAAGCAATGTACTGGAGTGGACTGTAAACAAAAACAGAGATTGTATTTTTGTACCTGTTTATTTGTATTCTTTGTCTATGAATTAAATCACTTTTCAGACTAGACCCTGTGTTCATTGTTGTCAAATGAATGCATTATAAACAAACTTTGAATCACAGAAAGGAAGAAAAAGCCACTCAGAAGCATGTTTTTACAAGCAGAAGTAAACACATAGTGAAGTTGGTGTATAATTAAGCAGTGTGACAGATCATCTTGAATTACTGAGTGGTGAGTGGGACAGAGGAACTACAGAGAATCTCTACAGCTCTCAAAAAAGCTTGCTCCAGGTCTCAAGTGTTTCTGGCTGTTTGTATAAGGTCACGGCTCTGATAGAACATGAACTAGGGTGAACTATGCGTTTCTAAGGAACATGCACTTTGAAAGATTAACATTCCCAGCTTTATCCAAAACCACTTACAACTGAACATTTTTTGAGCAATTGAGATTAAAAAATCTTTTTCAGGAGCTTAACAGTGGGAACTTGTTTTGAACGGGCAACCTTGTTCTTGTCACCCATCACCAGCAACCACTGTGCTAAGATATTGTTAATTATCATAATGTGTTATGCTGCCATGGTGTGGGTATCCACCATCTGGAACAGTGTAGCCTAGTGGGAAGATATTTGGGTTATCAACCAAAGATTGTGGGTTCAAGCCTAGGCTCTGCTACACAGCCACTTTTGGATCCTTGCAACAGACCCATAACCCTGTATGTTCCAGAAGCACTATACAATGGCTGACCCTTTGCAATGACCCCAACTTCCATACAAGTTGAGGAATGCAACAAAAAAAGTATTTTATTTAACAATTAATATTATATTTTATACTACCACTATCGGAAGCAACTTCTTTAGCAATCTGAGCTACAGTAATTCTTCTATTGGTTCCAACCACAGCCTTTGCTCTTCATGTGCATCAATTAGCTGTGGCAACCTTGACCCTGTCGCTTGTTTACCACCGTTCCATTCTTAGACCACTTTTGACAGATATTGGCAATTGCAGACTGGAGCTACAATTTAAGAGACTAGGTAGATCAGCCATAATAATTTGGCTTTTGTCAAACCTACTAAATCCTTACGCCAATTTTCCCCTATTTATTACATCAACTTTGAAAATAAAATGTTCACTTGCTGCCTAAGATCTTACCTGGCAGACGTCATAATGTAATGTCTGTTTTATGTATATGGATTAATCCTTAATGCAGTTAATTGTAAATATTATAGAAAGTAATTGAAGGAATATAAGCCATACTAAATACAAAGCATTTATTTCCATGAATAAATTGTAAACTTCCTGTAAAAAATGCTATTTGTATAAAATGTTCCTACCACTGCCTTGCTGTTTGTGCTTGGACTACGATGTAAATGTGTTGCAAAGGGCTTAAATCAACTAACACTGTTTTAAAACACAGTTTACAGCTGTTCTAAAAACAGACATTTTAGCATTATGCAATCATCAAAATTATACCGCACACAACACTCGCAATCATTATATAACATTACACTTTCAACCCTGTGCTGTATATGTTATAACACTCATTATATCATTTGACCTAACGTTGACAATGACATGCATTATAGAAAGTCATGACTCATACATGCATAAACTATCACATGACAATACAACTCACAAAAAAACTAATGCCTAGTTCACACCGAATGGCTTTAGCATCTTGAGCCAATATTGAAAACGTTCAGCACTAAATACAATGACTCTCACAAAGGTCTGCTGTACTAGAACCTTATTATTTACTTCTATTTGTAACTGGTTGCAGTGGGTAAATCACTTAGTTTCAAGCATGTGATGCTGGTTAAATTCACCTCATGTAAGTAACTTGTGTAGGCAATATAAAAACAATATAAAAGTAGAGAAGTTGGCTCAGTGTTTGCATTGTGTGTGCCACACTAAGCATGAAAAAACAGAAAGAGGAGAATAGAACTGTCTGAGGACTTAAGAAGTAAAACTGTGGAAAAATATAAAAAATCCCAAGGTTATAAATCCATCTCCAGAAATCTTGATGTTCTTTGATGAGTACCTACAAACACAGTACCAACAAACAAATATAGTGGAGGTTCTAAGTTGTTCTGCTGCCTCTGGCACTGAGAGCATTGACTTTGTGCTAGGAATCATGAAAATCTAAAGATTACTAAATGATTTTGGGTCGCAATTTAGTGCCCATGTCAGAAAGCTGGGTTCGCATCCTAGGTCATGGGTTATCTAGCAGGACAATGACTTAACACACACTTCAGAAAGCACCCCGACATGGATAGAAACATGGATAGAGACCTGGATCCATTTGCAAAAGGAGTATGTTTGACTAATATTAAAGGTAATTCAATTATCTGAAATATTAACTCTTTTCAGAAACAAAATATGGCAGGTACAAGACTTCGTAAAGTCTCTTCAAAGAAGTTTAAAAATCTCACAACTGTTGATACGGCATACAAGTTATTATTAATCCACACCTTGCAATGGCAACTGCGTTGTGCAGTTGTAACAGCATAGTTGAATCAGGGCAGGGTGTTTGTCATAGTCAAGCATTTATTCATGCGCCAGGACAAAATTAGTAAGCTCAAGCTGTTACTTCATCATTGCTAGGCAATACTGGGAAAACATATGGTGGAAGATCGGTTTTGACAGTCTTCCAGTAAGTCTTGCAAGTCACATGGAAATACTGAGTAAATATTAAGAATCTAGACTTTAAGTATTAATAGTGCGGGTAAGTAACTCAATGTGGCAGAGTGTACAGAATATGAATTGTGTGCTTCAACCACACCCTTTCCTAATGCTTTCATTTAGACAACAGTTAGGAAAATACCTTTTCACTTTTCAGGGAATGTTCACCCGTTCTGAAAAACATGTCAAATCTGGGGTGAAGGTGGCCTGCTCAAAGCCATGACACCCCCCCCACGTAAACTCCCTTTGGGATGAGATGAATTGTGAAATGACAGCCTGGCACTCTTATCAAGCATCACTAACAACCGGTCATACTCTTCTGTATGAACATTACTTAACAATAAATATTCAAATGAAGATATGTGTATTTGTAAATAAAGACATAAATATATGAACACATAAATACTGTCATTTGAGCTGATTAGGCACATAAGAATAGGCTACAGTGCCTGTCGTAGCTTGTGGTTAGGGCACAAGACTAGTAATCCAAAAAATTATCGGCTCAAACCTCACCACTGCTAGGATTT
>JAOTRQ010064763.1:0-13112 GCA_028565875.1 Hoplisoma paleatum
AGGCAGGGACCCAGAACGGTGCAGCCAGACACGATTCGATAGGACGTGTGAGAGAGAGGAATACACGGTGGTTTTCTGCACCGCTAGTCTGAGCAAATAGTCGGGATAATATAGGGAAGGAGAGCGACTGTCACCCCCAGGGGCGTGAAAGCAGATGTTCGGAATTAGTTGCGTGAATTGATTCCCTGCGTTTGCAGAGGAACCTGTGTGAACGAGCTAATTGGGGAGGCAGTGGCTAAATTATAATTGATTTATCTGATCTCACCTGGGATTCTGGGAGCTCATCACTGGTAGAGCGATTTTACTTTTCTGCTTTGTACCTGTATTCTTTTTATTTATTTTATTTACCCGTTTCCAGTTTTTATTTACCCGACCATAGATGCTACCGACCCCCTAGAGTAGGTTGCAGGTCTTTGTCCAATCCCATAGTGCTCTGGTGAACTGTGTGTATCTACGGGACAATTTCACGTTTCAATCTAGTGCATGTTTGTGGGTTGTGGGAGGAAGCCGGAGTACCCGGAGGAGAACCACGCGCACACGGTGAGAACAGACAAACTCATGTTCAGTTTCATTTAGCATCTTTATGCTTTGTATACAATTATTTTACACAAATAAAGAATTGAAATCAAGGTGAAGGGCATTTTATCTTCTCTGCCACGGTTACCATCGGATTGCCCAATGGGAGATTCTAGTCTGTCGGTCTTAAACTCCTGAAAGCTTCATATAGAGAGTGCTATATAAATCAAATTGATAATTAACTAAACTACCCACCACATCACTAATTATCTGTAGTATCTTTATTAAAGTATCTTTATGCCTCTAGTAATATCACTTTCTATTGTTGTTGTTTTGTTGTTATTGTTGCTATCTGTTCTCAGTTGGAACGCTCCAAGTACCTTGCAAAGACACGAGTTGGGCTTCTAAGTCTGAACGGGCCTTCCTATAGTAACACAAATGCATCATTTGAGTCGACAGTCTCAACTAACCAACACATTTGCTTTTGTCATGATTGATATTTTATGTGATTGTCAATTTTATGATCAGTGATGCCACTTTTAGTATCGGTATCCATGTGAACACCCATAAAAATCGGTTCCCATCCTCGGTCATTGACCGATAGACATAATGCCGGCTGTTTAAGCGGAGACCGAGACAGATCACATTTATCGATTGGCCGAATGTGACTGTCACAGATTGGTCAGTGGAGTGAGACCATGCAAACGCCACATTTATTGCCGAACTGGAATTGATTTTATTGACTCCAATTGTGCCGTGGAGCTGTTTACTTCAAAGTTTACTTCTTATACACTAACAATTATAAATTGAGATGTGGTCACGATTGATTCTGTCTTTTGCAGTTGTAGCTAAGTGGTTAAGGTACACGACTACTAATCAATTATTCACTAGTTCAAGTCTCACCAATAGCACTTTGCCATCATTCGGCCCGCGAGCAAAGCCATTTATTGTGTTAGATATATAGATTGTATATATATATTGTATAGACTGTAAGTTGCTTCGTATAAAAAAAGCGCCTGCAAAATACGAGCATTTAAATGTTTGTGAAATGTTTTTTTGCACCTTGTTCTATAGTGAAGGTTAAGTTACTAGATTGGAGATCAGAAGGTCTTCAGTTCATGGCACTGTTGGGCTGCTGAGCAAAGGTCTTAATCCATAACTTGCCCTAAATGTTGTTCCGTTGTAATTGTAAGTCGCTTTGAATAAAGGTCTCTGCTAAATGCTAAATATGTAAATGTCTCTATGCTAGGCTAACACAATTAGCATCGGGCCATTTAAAACAATGGGACGAAGTGGCACAAGCGATAGGATTTTAAATATTTAAAGTGCTCAAACTTTATTTACATTAAATTCACATATAATTCCAATCTTGCAGAAAACATACACACACGCACACACACACACACACACACACACATAAAGATATACAATACATCCATGTAAAGAGGTCTTTAGGTTTTCGAACATCTCATACATGCTCTGCGATCGACCGGGTGTGCGGTCCAGCGTGTGTTCCCCAGTCTTCCTTCTCCAGGTACAAGAGGCATCCAGAATAAACAAAAGGCTGGCGAGTCTGCAAGTGTGACGAGCTGTAACGACACTCACGTCCAGCTCTCTCGTTCTCTCTCAGCCTGGTTTCCTCCCTGTTTTTTTCCCTCTCTCACGCTCTCATTCACGGAGCTCTGCAGTGTGACCTTGAAGTGGCTCCAGCTTTATTATCAGTGCGGCATTCAGTACCCGACTCGGTCTCCACGCCTCTGCTCAGATTCGACTGTGTTTCTCGAACGTATAGATAGCATTGCATGCTGGGTAGGAATCATACACGATAGGCACATACAGTACCGGTCAAAAGTTTGGACACACCTTCGTAGTCAGTGTTTTTTTAACTGAATATCTACATTGTCGATGAATACTGTTGACATCCAAACCGTCACGGAACACATATAGAACCATGATAAACGAATTTTAAAAGGTTTCATATTTGACAATCTTTAAAGAAGCCCTTTCTGCTTTGATGACAGGTTTGCCCATTGGCGTTCTCTTATTTTGCTTCATGAACAGCCACTTCATGGTTTACCAATTACCAATAGTCTTGAAAGAGTTCCCAGATGTACAGAGCACTCGTTGACTGATTTTCCTTCACTCAACTCATTCCAAATCATCTAAACTGGGTTTAGGTTAAGTGATTGTTCAGGCCAGGTCACTCTCCATCACTCTCTTGCTAGGTCAAATTGCCCTTGGATAGTCTGGAGATGTGATTAGCACATGACCTGTCCATGGAAGAAACGTGCACCGGGTCACGGATGCTTTATTTATGTACACAGAGAGTAATGGCTGGATCATACGGTCCGATCCAACGGACAAAATACTGTAGCTGGAATCAGTAAAGAGTCGTTGCTTGTAATGGAAAGGTGTCAGAATACTCACAATATTAGAAAAGTGTTGATAGTGTTAAGTCTGATCTGGGATTATTTGCAGGCTTTTATGAATTCCTAGTATTTTCATTTCCAGCTTTACTGTGTAACTGTACATGAAACTTCCAGCATGACTGAGAACTTTTGCCTCACCTTATGAATGCTGTTTAATTGATCAGAACCTTGGTCTAAACCTCGTCTTTGGTCGTAGTCTGTGTGACATTTGACATCGCTTTGCTTGTGTGGTTGCCTTGGTTTTCAATACTGTGCACTGTTTGTTCTCATTAGACAAATGCTCCGATTGTATTGCCCTTGTGATATCTAAGTGTGTCTGTGTGTGTTTATGTGTTGCCCTTCAGCTGTATGGTATCCTGTCTGGAATGTATTTGTCCTCCTTCTGGTGTACTGGACCCACCCAGACCCCGGCCAGGATAAAGCGGTTAGTAAAAATGAATGAGCAAATGAATGTAGCCAGTCTTATCTTTATGAGTACTTACACACATGCCAAAATGATTTGTAATCATTCCAGCCTATCGGGTTCTCTCTCTCTCTCTCTCTCTCTCTCTCTCTCTCTCTCTCTCTCTCTCTCTCTCTCTCTCTCTCGGTGTGTGTGTGTGTGTGTGTGTGTGTGTGTGTGTGATATAGTCAGTGACGCAGGATGGTGAAGTCAATAGAATATACAGAGTGAGTCATGCTGTCCTCCCTCCCATCCCACACACACACACACACACACACTAGTTGCCGGGCACTGAGAAGCTATTCAGCAATGCCAGTGCAATATTCGCTACTCCAGCCAACCAGCAAAGCACAGATACAGTGAAACCATCGGATGGCTACGTATCTAAAGAGGAAATTAAACAAGTACCATATTGCATTTGGGATATTAAAGTTAGCCAAGCATGACATCTACTAGAAGATTTTTTAATGACAGGAAGCTTTTCATAAGATGCTATTTGAAAAACGAAGGAAGCGTGCAGCCTTTATCAGAGGAGGAACATTTCTTGTTAAAGCGAGTACTTCACTGCAGCGCTACGCTAATACACAGGGAACATACTGTTTATGTTTTGGCCAGCATGCTTATTGATTCTTGAGGGGAACATGACTAGTATTTTAATCCTAGGCCAAAAGTATATGCACGTGGGATCATGAGCTAGCTGGAAGTATTATTTAGAAAAACAGAATGACCTTTATACTGTGTGTTTATTTCCACCAGAGCAACAGTCACACATTTGAAAATGATTTTAAACAATATCTAGCACAATGCTTTAAGTGTTTATCCATTCATAGCCCAGTTGGGGTGGTCAAGAAAGTAAAATGCATGGCTGGGTCATTTGATATCACGATTACTGACTATTTAGATGGATATTTGAACCCTTGTCTTCATTATGACCTCGATAAATAAGTTCAGCCTTGCATTTCAAATGCTCACTTTGTATCTTTCAGAGAGACCAGCAATAATAATAAATAAATAAAATAAACAGGACAAAATAAGAAATAACAATATTGCACATATAGTATTTCAGTATATAATTAGTATCCATCAGTCTGTCTGTTTACCATACAATCAGTAAAGATAGTATAGTAGCATACTTTTATGACCTAGATAGGTTATAGTACTGCAGCACACTAAGTATACAGTATATAGGAAAAATTTAGTGTTATTGCACACGTAGTACAAACTGCACAGTGTATACGTGGTATGTATATATATAGATCAAAATCAAGCGCAATCTAACAATATAAATTAAAAAGACAATTCGTGACATTACGCCATCCTCAGAATTTGGCTCATAACGTTGTACTTCCTGTTTACGGCTATCAAAAACCCAAGAAGCTATCACGCAACTCTGGTTATAGGTTGTCTCTGGTCAATCCTCCGTTCGAGTGTGTACTTTTCTCTCTGAGTGGAATTGAAATGATTGTGATTTTGTAGCAAGCTTGCTGCAGAGAGGCAGAAGAGCGCGTCGCAAAATTGGAGTGAGCAAGTCAATCGGAGGGTGGAGTGGCCCAGATGCTGCTGGCGCACTTTTAACAAACCCACTTCAGGCATCTCGGGCGAACGTCAACAGTATTATAGCTCAGATTCGGGGATTCGGAGTGGGGAGAGGATCCTGATCTCAAGTGGGGTACATTTAAAATGTTTAAAATCGAATTTGGAAATTTTAATTGCACACAACATTTACACCAAGTCTTTGGAGTGTCACTCATTAAAGCCTTTCCAGTTGAAATGATTTAATTATTTGACTTATTCATCCATCCATCCTTGAACATTTTTATTAGTAGAAAAATATACAACATAAATACTACGCTCATAGTAAAGTGCCGCCATAAGCCAATAAAAGATTAAATGTTTTCAGCTCAAAGATTTAAACAAAATATATAACATGGGAAAGCGTTCACCAAACTGTGCACATGCTAATTTATTCTGTGGCATGTAGAGTATTCCAACCTTCGACCATCCAATCTAGGGATCAACTTCCAAGACCTTCTTGTTGTGAAAGGACAGTACAACTCATTATGGTTACAGCCTTGGTTTAGCTTTAGTGAGACACTTTGAACTTTAATAGATGTTTAACTATGTTGAGGTCTAGTAACCAACCTAGTGTATCATTTACATCCTTTACTTAATTAGAAACCATTTGTTTACCTTTCATTTCATGGACAATGTATTCTCCCATGAACATAGCAGTGTTCCATCATGATCAGTCCAAAGAACTCTGTACACAACGTTTACATTATCTTTGTGAATATATATATATATATATATATATATATATACTCATTTAAATTCACGCTGCACAACAATCTGTGTGACTGATGCTGACACTGTTACACACCTTAAACCGCCTCGAAATGTTTCTTTTGATCCACAACCAAGGTCTTGATGAACATTTTTAATTAATATGAAGCTTTTTTTAAATGTATGTGATAAACCAAGATACGATGGTAATTGTATTACGCTGTCCAGCTGCACAGAGGCATATGCCTCATGTTTCTCCAGTCATTTATTAAGGCTTTATCTCCACAGAGCTGCTTGTGGTTTTAATGCTAATACCACAAAAGGCGCGCCACAATTCTGAATTTTATTACTTATTAACTCAACGCCTTTGAAGGTTTATTGTTCTCATTACTCAGGGTTTCCTGGACAGCTGCCATTGCTGCATTAAGAAAAGGAATTCCGAAAGAAAGGGCTGGTATCAGGCCAACAATGGCGCCGTAACTTCTCAGTGATGCCACAGCCTCAGGCCAGACACTTACTAGACCTCAAAATTTGGTCCATAGGGTACAAAAGGCAGTATTGACGGCAATTGTGTTATGCTAAACAGGCTAGTGTACTAAACGAGCATGGCGTGAGTTATAACATGCTAATTTGTCCTGACAGATTGTATTTACCTGTAGCCATTGTTTTTTATTCGCGGTAGCTCTGTGTTGTGCACACTATCTGTTCACAGCAATAAATAAATAGTAACATGTTAATTATTTGTTAAATGATCCTTGTGGGTATTGTCACAGCTAGCTGAGTGCCATTTCTAAGTGATTTATTTTTAATAAATAAAAGAATGTGGGTGTTATTTTGCTGATCACCAAACAGGATCCTTGTTTTCTTTTATTGTTGTCATTATCTTTCTCTTTTATTATTTCTTCTACATTGATTGCTGGTGTTTTAGATTTAGTTTCTGAACACACCAGCAATTTTGAACTAATGGCAATTTTAATGACAGTTAAAAAGTGTAAACTAACATACAAATCACAGTCAAGTTGTTGTTATTTGTGTGTTTATTGTCATGTTTGTAGTTTTTTAATCTTTTGGTTAAATTCATGAGACAGAGTAGCCTCACAGCTAGTTTAAGGGCATTTCACAAAATCACATCGAGGAATCAACGCTGTAAAAGCACTTAATTTGTACTTCAAACTGGGGTTTAATACTTTGCACCGGTGTGCAAACTAATGAGGCTAAAATTTAAAGAAAAGACAGCGACCATGAACTTAAATCAGGTGAATCTAATTTGGGTAATTGACGGGAACAGAAAGCCATATGGTCTGAAAACGGGTGGGAATTGAAATCGCTTGATACAGATTAGCGCCGATATAACGCAAATCTAACAATAGATGTCGTTTTAAAATCAAAGTCATTTAAATAACACATTCTAATGATGTTATTGATGATACCACAATTGTTCACATTCCAGCTGTTGTTTTATATTAGGCGTTAGCATTGTTGGTACGTTACATGGTACTCTAAACGGGTAGGAATTAAACTCATCTGATACCAAAGTATTGTTAAGCTAACAATTGCTAATCAACTGGATGTATATAAGTCATGTAAACAAAAACATTTTTAAATGGTATGATGATACCACAATGTGTATCATCTAATTAGTGTGTATTGGAACATTATACTAACTTTTGTATATAAAAAATAGCGATGCAGATTAACATTGCCCGAATGTTCTAATAAAATATTCACACACAACCAAATCAGAAAATTAAATTAAATGTGGTTTGGGCAATGTATTGTAAACATATGTAAAACTTTTACTCCTTTAAACACAAGTAGCTGCATTCTTTTAGTTTGAAATTAAGTAAATGTGTCTGTATTTTCAGCAAATTCAGACTTTTTTGTATACAAATGAAACACTAGGCTAATAATAAATTAGGGGTTCATTAAAGAAAACATGAATGATGGTGGGATGTAGAGGCAATTAGCGCGATGCAATAAATTAGTGCTAAGTGTTTCTGACAGATTTAATTCTGTAAAAGCTGTACTTCTATTGCTGGGTGATGTTCTGCTCGATTCTTACCTTCCCTTTTAAATCAGCGTACTTTTATTTTATTATTTACTATCTTAAACGACCACGTCTCTATTTTACTTTAACATTTAGAGTTTCCAAACCTCGATACTCGACTCGATACTACAACTACAGATAAGTGTCATGTCTTAGCATTCCTAATAACCTGCTAAACGCTAGTAGAAGTATTTTATCAAATAATAATAAGATATAAAATGTGGAAATAAGTAATCATTTGTAACAGGAAAAAGGATTAATGGTGACAAATCCTGATGTGTTTTATTCTCCCAACTAAAGTCATCTGGCTGTACCCAAACGACCTCATCAGCGTGAGTCTATTGCCGTTGATTGGGTTCAGCACCCAATCCCCATCTCCGGCTTATCCTCTATTATGCATATTCTGTAGATATTTATGCATATTCATTTAGTCTGTAAAGATGCCACTTTGTCGTGTTGATTTTTTGGCCTGCCGATGATTGCATTGTGCCAGGGCTGACCAACGCAGCACTGACACAGCCGATCCTTTCAAACTCTAAAGCTTTAAAGGCTTCGTTATATCTATTTCAAAGACCGCGAAGTGAGCTGGCATTTTGACGTGAAAATAAAGAATGCCACCGCAAATTGCCTAAAGTATGTTTATTTTTAAATGTGGGTTAGCTGGCGAGTTGAGAACATCCCCCCATTTGAATTAAAACCTCATTTAAATTTCAAAGCCACGATACTCTAGCTACATTGGGAGTTAAACAAACAGCCACTTTGTTGAATCAGCTTTTTGTGCTTGTTAGGAGATGGATAGACTGTTTACAGAAGCCAAAACTCCTTCCAAAATCAGGCCCGTGCTTGTGTACCTCTGTAAACGATGGGTGCTTTGTTTGGATTTGCACATGTAATCCTCTTTACAGCTTTAAATGCCATAAAGTCAGAGCACCTTTAATTCTATGAATATTTGGCAAGCAGTATAAGAATGCGTAGTTAAATACACACAACATCGTTCCAAATCAATCAGGCTGTTCAGTATATAGTGCCATGAAATGAATTTAACAATATTTATTTATAAACTGTATTTTTTCCCCCTGCATTGTTTGGTATAGATTCACAATAATGAATTGCTGGGTTTATAATCCAAGACAAACACACCTGGATAAGGCTCAAACTCATATTTCAATTGCTATACAATGATGTGATGCAATTATGAAACTACAGCCACGGTGGCAAGAAAAGATTATTCGTAAAATACACTTTTTCGAGACAAAGGTAAAGGACTTTTCAATGTTATGGTAAGACTAGAAAAAAGTTGATCTTTCTGTGTGGTGTATCTGACAAATCTGACAAAGCATTTCAGCCTAGTTACTTTGTACTGATGTGAAATACGGTGGTGGTCGCAGTCCGGGACATGCACATATTTTAGGCTTAATCTTTTTTAACACATAGTATAATATATTCTCTTATACGCTATGTTATATGCACTTGATATATTGAATATTGATACACTTTTCTTTAAACACCAACCTTCTCACCATCAATTAATAACAGACCAAAGCCTGAGCGGACATGTGAGCGTCCAACAGTGGTCTGTACTAGCGAGGGATACAAGTGGCGTCTGTGGTGGGAACCATATTGCTTTCAATCTAATGTTAGCTCATGGAACTGAGCTAGCATGAGGCAGGCTCTGTGCCAACATCAAAATAAGACGAGTTGCCATGCACACTGATACAGTCCGAAGACTCGTGGTGGACTGTTTTTACGCTGGAGGTCATGTGACAGTTTTAGTAGCATATAACATAGACACACCAGAAAGACTTGCATTCCTGATCAAGTACATCATCCGGACTAAATATAGAACTAACACCATGTCACCATCTGACCCTAATATTATTATTGGACATCTCATCCTGAAAGACATATGCATTATTATATAGTCAAATCATTTTTGTGGCTATAATCTCATGCACTTTTTATGAAGGCTTCCATGAGGTGTTATATACAGTATGTTGGACGTGTATGTCTGGCTTGCAATCAATTTTCTAATTAATCCCAGAAGTGTCATTAAGGTTTAAGTCAGGACTGTGCAGGCCAATAAAGTTTCTTCACTCCAAGGTCAATAAAAAGGTCTAAATGGACGTTGGTCAGTGCACCGAGGGAAATAAAGCAAGTCCTTTCCTAAGCGGTAGCTACAAAATTGAAAGCATACCAACAGCATTGTACCATGTGTGATCTTGATATTTTTTGAATGGCGTCGTTTATGGCTGAAAGATCTGAATAAAAAAATATATTTGGTTTTTACATACTTCTTTTTACATAATTGCCGTCAGAACTAAACATCTAGGAGCAGTAACAGCTCGGCCATTACATTGAACGATAAATAAACAGAATTGTTTCTCACCGTTCGTCTAGAGCTTAACGGTCACACACAAGGCTAAGATGATCATACTGGATGCCAAGCCTTGGCCGGAGTCGTGTAAGGCTTAACATGATTAGACGCCATAGCAGTAGGGAAGCGTTCTCAGGAGTGATTAATTACGTCTCACCATCTGGCACTCGAATACCGGTTCAAGGATGCCAGGAGAACACTACCTGTCTGAATGCATGCCAACTGTAAGCTTTGATGGAAGAAGAATAATGGTCCGGAAGTGCTTTTGATGGCTTTCGCTGGATTCCTTTAGTTCCAGTCGAAGGGAAATTTGAAATGCTTCAACGGTTGACTATCAACTGAGTTTTTTAATATCAAGCTCAAAGGAAACACTTCAGGGGAATACCTTGTTTTTTATGGTACAAAGCAGTGATAGAACGGTGCAGATTTTAACATCCTTAATATTTATAAGAATATAGTCTATAGAGTTTTCCATCCGGATGCCCTTCCTGACGACAACCACCAGTAAGTGGTGGGAACTTGTGACACTACTGGACAATTTCACATTTCCGATCAACCTAGTGCATGTTTTTGGACTGTGGAAGGAAACCAAAGTACCCGGAGGAACTGACACGGGGAGAACATACAAACTCCGCACAGAAAGTCCCCAGCCCGACCCTGGAATCGAACCCAGGTCTTCTTGCTGTTAGGTGACAGTGCTATAACCACTCAGCCACCGTGCCACCCTACTTGTTCAACAGATGTGCACGGTTATAACCACACCCTTTAAAAATAGCTTCTTTTTTTCTACTCTACTTCTGCGTCAATATTTAATTATTTGAATGATTAAACCGGGCAGTACGGTGGTTTAGTAGTTTAGCACTGTCGCCTCACAGCAAGAAGTCCCAGGTCTGATACCCCGGGTTGCCCTGGGGCTTTCTCTACAGAGTTTGCGCGTTCTCCCCATATAAACCGTCAGTTTCCTCTGGTTTCCTCCCTTAGCTCCAAAAATGACAAAAATGCACTAGGTGGATTAGGGATTTGAAATTGTCTCATAGATATACAGTTACCCAGAGCATTATGGGTAGGAAAAAGACCTGCGGTCAATCGTTTGAATCGATTTGACATGTAAAATAATGTATATTCACTTTTAAAAGGAGGAGCAGTTTCATTATAAACATCGTCGGTTTGACATCACTGACAGTTTATACCTGGTTGCCAGGTTGGTGGTCAAATTGGCTCAATAAACAGATTGTGATTTAGATTAAATGAAAGAAATGTTTTCATTATTATGTTTCATTTATTTAATCAGTATGTTTTATTTTTTAGTGTAAAAACATTATCAAGATTATATTGCATTTGTGGTCGAATATGATCTTTAGACATTATTGTTAGTGAAAAAGCCTAAATTATTAATATATTATCTATAAGTACACATATAAATTATATATCGTATATATGTTAGTATGCTTCTTGTATATAGATACACTACAGCTGCTTCTACTGTAAATCTATTATCATTGATTTCTATTCTTTTGTTAAATTTATCCTTTGGGAATAATAATATTTTTTTTTTATCTGTCTGCTTCTGTCTGTCTATCAACTAGCAAACCACACTGGAACCGGAATTTGATTTCAATACACACAAGATATTGTTAGTTATAAGATTTTTATGTATAAAAATGAAAATGCTCATAAGTGTGTTTCTGGTTTCCAGCCCCCGAACTACATCACAACCATCGTGGTTCAGGTTCAGTGCACCAACGAGCTGGTGGGCACCGTCATCCTGCACGAGGTGAGGATTGTTGTGCGCGACAGAAACGACAACGCGCCACAGTTCCAGCATCCTCGCTACTATGTTGCAGTCAATGAGGTAGGTTCCCCCCGGACTGTTGCACTTTTGTCTCTCGGTCTACTGAATTCCTAATGTGAACCCTCTGCTGTTTGTATGACCTCTGGTCTGATGTAATGCCAGTAAGTAAATGAATGTTAGTAAGTAGAATGAAAGAAAAAGAAAAAAAGATGAATGATTGATTGAGACTGATCTCACAGGAAAAACATCCATATAGATCGATTTCTCCGTTCCAAAAATACGACCTTATTGAGTGTATGTGGTGTTCTTAGGGGTTAAAGTCCTGGACTGGTAATTGAAAGGTCACTGATTGAAGCCTCGGTTAGTTTGCCATCATTGGGCCCTTGAGGAAAGTCATTAAACCTCAATCGTTCAGAAAATACACAGTCCGAGGACTGTAAGTCACTTTGGATTTGTGGAAAATGTTAATGTAAACAAACTAATGGTCTGACAATAGGACATAATGTAAACTGGTTTGTTCCCTGGTCATAATTAAATAGATTTTGTAACATGCATGTCCTTTTGTTACATGTAAAAGAGTCCGAAGTTTTATCGTATTTACATTTTTATTAGTCACACACACTCTCTGTAATGTCACCGTAAATCTCTAGGCGCTTACAAAACCCCCGGTGGGGAAACACTGATAATAGCGTTCCTCTTGTTTCTAACAGAACTAATGATTTACTGTCCTGTACACTAATACAACACAGAGAAGAATGTTCTCGGTCCAGACGAATAAACCGCCCCACTTTTCTCTTCCCAATTCTGCTGGTGTTTCATTCTAGCCCCAGCTCAGTGTTATTTAGCATCATTTGAAAGATAATAAAGGATGATTTAATATCAGGACCGAATCGCATATGTTGATGACAGATTACTTGTGGATGACTGATGTGGCCGAGCATCAGGCTCGAAGAGTTTCATTTTCAGGCTTGGCTTGCTCTTAGATGAGACAAATGTGGCTCACTCGGCTGTGATTGGTCAGGATTGTGCGGCCTGTGGGTGAGCTTCTAGGATCAGTGCCACATATCTTGATTAAAGTGATTGACATAATCCTGCACTGTATTGTTCATGGATGAGGGAGGATGTGCTTATGTGTGCTTGTGTGTGTGTGTGTATGTGTGTGTGTGTGTGTGTGTGCGTGTGTGTGTGTGTGTGTGTGTGTGTGTGTGTGTGTGTGTGTGTGTGTGTGT
>JAOTRQ010064772.1:0-13112 GCA_028565875.1 Hoplisoma paleatum
TGAAAGTTGATCCTTTTTAACCGCAGGTACTTTCCTGTCACACACACACACACACACACACACACACTCATGGGTATATGGACAGGCCTAGATCAAGAGTCACATTTTAAACTGCTTTGAAAGCCTGCGTGTACTGGAGTCATCCATCCTATAGGAGGTTTTATCACCCTCATCACTGTCACCGACGACAACCTCGATCGAGGAAGAAAGTGTCACAGCACAACAGATCGCTGTTTTATTAAAACAAAAATATATATAAAAAGAAACAAATAGAAATAAAGAAGAAACAAACAAACACAATGAATGTAAGAATGAATAGAAACGAACAGAAAATTTAAAAAAAAAATCCAAAAGAAAGAAAAACAAACAGCAAAATGAAACTAAGAAAGAAAAAAAGAAACAAACAAAAACAACGAAAACTAACAAAAAACTAACTAACAAACAAAAAGGAAAGAAACAAACAAAAAAGACAAGATTAAAGCAAAAAGAAAGAAAAAAAACAAAAGGGGGAGATTAAAGGAATAAAGAAAGAAAAACAAACAAATAAAAAGAAAACAAACACAAATACACTTAACAAACAAACAAAATGAAAGTAAGAAAAAAGATAGAAACAAACAAACAAAAAATAAACACACACAAACAAACAAACTAAAGAAGAAAAAGAAAGAAACAAACTCAAAGAAAGTTTTTTAAATATTTATATTTACATTTTCATCATTTTTGTTCAATAAGACTTGCAATCGAGTGCTAAGGATCTTGCTCCAGGGTCCAAGAGTGGCAGGGTGGCAGTATACGGACCGACCAGGCACCTTCTGGATTACTGGTCAAGAACCTTCACCACTAGGTCATAACTGTCCAGTGAAAGATCGGTCGCTTGTGCGTGACCCCGATACTTAACAAAACGCCCCGGAACTCACCCACGTGTAGAGGTGCAGGTAGGAGGCCATAATGGTTTTGGCCTGGATGGAACTCCAGATGATCCCCGTTCAGCTCCTGAGGTTCCTCGGCGATGCTGAAACATGATAACTCACGTGAACGAAGATGGAAAAGCCAGATGGAGTTGAAACGCAGCCTAAAATCTCAACAGACTTACTTCTCGTCTTTATAAACGTCGGAATAAAGTCCCGCCCACAGATACTTTTTATTGGGCGGTGAGGCCGGACGTCTCTCCGGTCGCTTTTCAACGGTCTGGCTGGACGATGGAGCGAGGGGCAGTAACGCGGTGTGGAAATCTAAAGACCTCGTGGTAGTCCCTGCCGTGTCCTGTGCTGGATTCTGATCTCCATTCCTCCCCGTTATTGCATGGATTCGTTTATTTGCGCCTCTCTGCTCTCCCTGTACGACCAGCTCGATCACCTCCATGACCGTGTCTACGTCCTCCTGCCCCTCTTCATCTGGTTCCTCAGTCAAAGCCGTGGCTCGCTCGGTGAGAGATGGTGAATGAGAAGGTTCCAGGTACTTTCTGGGTCGTCCCGGTCCTCGTTTTTTAAGATTGTCACTGACCGGGACAGACGGTCCGTGGACTCCGTGGACTCCGTGGTGTTTGGGTGACTTTACGTGGTGCAGTTTTCCACACGCAGCCGTCAAGTTTCTGGTCGGACGGTCCGTGTGAGGCGAGGTTTGACTCTCTTGGTCGGATTCAGTCTGATTTAGATGCGTTGGGCTGTTGGTTTTAGATGCCCTGGCTTCACTTTGGGTCTTCTCTGGTTCTCTAGAGGAGGAGGAGGAGGAGGAGGAGGAGGAATTCGGGCATTGATGCCTCCTCGGGAACTGTGAACCGCCTGCCTGGTCAAAAGCTGTGAATGGTGAAGCAAATAAATAAAAAATGTCAGTGTAGTTATAATAAATACAAATCAAATGTGTCAGACTGGTGATTATGAACTGAGGAGCTCTGGGCATCTCGGTGGCCTCGAACCCGTCCGACTAGAGATGTTGGTGCTAACACCTTATAACACATTATAACGCCTTATAACACACTATAACATATCATAACACTTTATAACATCTTATAACACATTGATAAGGACATCTTAAAACACGTCTTAACACTTTATAGCACCTTATAACACATTGGTAAGATCTTATAACACCTTAAAAGACATTATAACACTTTAAAACACTTAATAACACATTATAAAATCTGAACACCCTAAAAACCATTGTAATATAGTATAACATAATATAATACATCACTTTATAATGCATTATAACACCATGTAACATCTTAAAACCTATTATAGTACATTATAACACAGTACAGATTATAACAAATTAAAGCACAATACGAGACATTATAACACCTTTCTAACACACTTTGCACATCATAGCACATAATAACACATTTTAACACCTTATAGCATATTACAACACTTAAGAGCATATTGCAACATTTTTATAACACATAACGACGCATTATAACACATTATAACACATTATAGCACAGTACAATGAATTTATCTGTGAGTGAAAGAAAGAAAAAGAGAAAAGAACTGAAGAAAGAAAAACTTGAATAGAAGGAACAAACGAAACCAACACAAAACGAAGAAACAAACAGAAAGGAAGAAAAGAAAGAACAATAAAGTACGAAACAAACAAACAAAAATAAAAGAAACAAACAAACAAAAGAACCCGACAGACGGAAGTGAGTTTATACGCTGATATTAGCGCAGCACCGAGTTTGTTTGTACGTTTGTACTCGAGCTATTTCTATTCTGGATCAAATCCAGATCACGATCAAGATCAAGTCACATCGGCATGGACGTGTAAATACGTGTGAACGCTCGCGCTGGCATCAACACCCGTTTTATTTTTAGCCAAAACAACCGAGCAGAAAACAAAACAGAATAAGACAGAACTGGAGAGGAGATAAAGACGCCGTTCCACAGAGGAGCAACGATACACATATGATCTCACTTAGACCACGAACTCGTGCCAAACGCTCCTTTCTTTGCTCCTCTTTCTGTGTTAGTTGTCGAAGTTTGCTGGGATATTTCCATCTCCATCCACCCCCCCAACACACACACACACACACACACACACACACACACATACACACACACCCAGTTAACCACTTTCCACCATTTCCTCAGCACCGCTGAATGCCTCCTCTTTTCTCATTCTACCTTTCCAAAGCAAACAGACCGGTGTGTGTTTGGCCACTGACAGGCAGGACGTTCAGAACTCGCCACTGAACGGACATTCCTGGCCGAGCAGATAACGGTATAAACACGTCATTCATAGTAATGGATGATAGGACACGAATCCCCAGAGGTCGACCCACATCTTTGGTGTGTAAGCTAGTTTCAGCCCCCCTGGATGAAGGATTATCGAGAGACGCCGTGTACGAACGCATCCACATAAAAACGTACACCGATTATCTAAACAGACGCACTACGTATGTATTATAACAATGACATGCAGAACGGACGGCTTGTGCAGGCTCAGACCTTTGTCGGTACGGCCAGGATAAAACCGCGACACACGTTCCAACGAACTGTTAGTAGACTTATGGAAAAGTTATAAAAAGGATATTTCAGGCCGTGCGTGTTCCCGGGACCACACAGCCACAATAATTATGAAACGAAAAAGCCTGGAACCACCTAAAACCTCTCCAGAGTTTAATATCTGGACTTTATTTTCACATCTTTTTTTTAACACACTTTAAAATGAACACTTATTAAACCATTTTTTAACGCAATTTGGAGTTAAGGGCCCTGCTCAGGGGCCCAAGAGTGACAACTTGGTGGTAGTGGGGCTCGAAAAATAAAGAAACGAACCTAAAACGAAAACAAGCAAACAGAACAGGAAAATTAAGCAAAAAAGAACAAGAAATTAAGAAGTTAACAAACAAAAATAAAGGAACACACAAAAAACGAAACAAACAAAAAGAAAGAACAATAAAGTAAGAAGCAAACAAACACACACAGAAACAAAAAACAATACAAACAGAAAGAAAGAAAGAACAATAACGTAAGAAACAAACAAAAGTAAAATAGCTAACAAAAACAAAACAAACGTGAAAGAAAAAAAAACTAAAAGAAATAATAAACTAAACAAACAAAAAGAAAAAAACAATAAAGTAAGAAGCAAACAAACAGAAACAAATAAACAAAAACACAACAAACATAAAGGAAGAACAATAAAGAAAGAAGCTAACAAACGAAAAGAAACAAAAAACGAAACAAATATAAAGACAGACAAACAGACAAAAGGAATTGTGAATATATATGCTGATGACAGATATTTCTCCACACCAGCTATTTCTAGTCTGGACCAGATCGTTTTATTTACTATCGATCGATCGTCGTCTCTACCAACAACACGTACGTAAACCGCTGCTGTACAGTCGAAAGCCTTTCATTTCGTCTGTATGAATAATTATGCACATCTGTTCGCCGTGGAACAAGGCTGCAAAACTTAAACTCAATCATCATGGGGGTACAAACACATACAAATCTCGTACATCCAGGCGTCATGACGACCGGCCGACTCGACCGCGTGAATCCTTTTAGTGAAAGATGTGGACAGATTTAGCCACAGACTTAAAACAGCTCACAATGCCGCGTGCCAGGACCCAAAATAAACATTCTATATGAAACAGCTTGTGTGCGCCGGATCTCTTACACCTCTAAAGAAACGCCAGGTGCCAACGAAAATCTGTTTTTACTTTTCACGCGGAGTCAAACAGCCGCCTGCTGACGGCTTCCTACTGCAACCTGGATAAACGGAATCAAGGTACCGGAATAAACGCAACACAAAGTGCTCGTGCTGCCCTAAAACGAATTCTCTGTCTCTCAGTTAAATATTATCTGTAATGAAATACCAAATAAAATCACCCAATTATTTATTATCCATCATGTGCTGTAATCTGTTATAATGATGTTTCACGTTTTAATACGCAGAAAATTCACGAGGATTAAAACGAATCAATTTCATTGACGTTTTATCCATTTTTCCTCTCAATTAGGAGGCCAATTAGAAGACCGACTAGCAGCTTTGTGATAGGGAAAAGTGCGCCATCTACCCACCCATGTGCCCCTCCCACCCTCCGTGACCAATCGTGTTCTCTCGGACTCCGACTGCTGATGCCAGGCAGCATGATCTGGATCCTTAAATCATAGTGACCGGGCATCATAGTCGGCTACATTGAAGATTTTGATCTTGTTGTATTTAGGGGGTCACCAGATCCTAGTAGGCACAGTTTTTTGCCCTGGATGGCCTTCCTTCCAGGCTTTAACACCACCCAACAATTGTTTGACCAAAGAAGAGCAATGTTTCTTTATATCTAGATGGATGGGTGGATGGACAGACGGATGGGTGGATGGACAGACGGATGGGTGGATGGACAGATGGATGGGTGGATGGACAGATGGATGGACAGATAGATGAGTGGATGGACAGATGGATGGGTGGATATATATTATACCTGATAATCTCTGGTCACCAGTTGTAATCTCCTCCCCCTCCATTGACACATTTGAGTCACCACACTCGACTTGACTTCCGTGTCTGGTCTTTGCGGTTCGTTTTGAACTGGAGGTCTTACTGATGAGCGTGGACGGTTTAAAGATGGCGTGACTTCTCAGGCGTGGCCGCTGAGCAGACATAAAACTCTCATCCATCTCAGACTCCTCCCGAGGGTCCCGGTTGCCCTTTGGGTCGAAGATCCTGTTACCACCAGCCCACGGCGACCGACACCGTGACCACCTGACCTCTCCGTGCTCACTCGGACCGGGACTCGACTGAGAAAAGGTCTTGTCCTTGTTGCACGCTTGTGTGAATATAGATGAGGTGAAAGACGGGGATTGAAAAGAAGAGTCAACTGATTTCCTGCCAGTCCGAAGACTGTCGGCGGGACCGGAATGTTTTTCTGTGGCTCCGCTCGGTTCCTCTCGTTTCGGTCTGGACCTGTCTTTCTGTTTTTGCCTTTGTGAACTTGTTCCATCGAAACAGCCACAAGAGGAGCGCTGGGTCATCATCTTCGGACGACTCCCGAAAGAATTCTGCTCCCACTGTGGAGGGTCCTGTCTTGGACACTTGGCCCTCCTCTTGAGGAACTTGGAGGGGCTTATTAAAGGAGTTTTGGAATAGTGGTGCATGTACGATGGTGGGAAGGTGACTGGATATAACGTCGCAGACGGGTATCCACGATAGAGTCCAAAACCAAGCGAGGTGGTCGTGAACGGTACCTTGTACGACGGGTGGAGAAAAGCACTACCGGGTAGTGGGTATCCGAGCTTGGGCATGACAGGGAAATTAACCATTTGTTCACAGGGTCTAGCTGAGCAAGCATGTTTCCGGCCCATATTCGCCATTCGAACATAATGCAGGGGTTCACATGGTACGGCGGAATTTGGTGAGTAGTACCCACTAAGGTTAATCTGAAGCATGGTGGGCGGTGGAACCTTCTCTTGTAGGCAGTGAAAATCGTAGGACTTGGTGTTGCCCTTCAAAGTCTTTCGCCCAGCAGTCCTACCGGTCTCTCCTGGTCTCGTTCGGCTGATCTGTTGCACGATATGAACCTTCCGGAGTCGGATGACCAAGTCTTCGACCTTAGCAAGGAAGTCTGGATCCTGTCTCTTGGCTTTGAGGTACATAAACTTCTTCTTGCATTTAGATTTATGTCTCCTCAGCTTCTCACGACTGAGAAAGTGATGGGCCTTTCGGTGGCATTTAAACTTGTGAGCCTGTCGGTCGGTAAACGTCAACGTGGAGTCAATGGATGGACTCATCGGTGTCTCGCCGGAGTCTTGCGACCTTCCAGACTGAGAGGAAAAAAGATGCTCGGAAGACAGGGAAGAAAAGGTCTTCGTTCGACCCTTAAAGGGATTCGTTTCTGGTCCGGTGGACCATGCGAACACCGAACCCGAGGTCAGTGATGGACGGAATTCATTCCCTTCATCCGGCCAGCCGTCCCTCTCGGGTTTCTCCGTAAGGGCGCTATCATTCCCGGCTTTCTCGCTGCGAGCTTTGTAACTTAGCTCACTAAACTGCATAAAAGAAGTTGCTTTGAATTTTTGGGTACCGATTCTTGATCTCCTTTCGGGTGACGGAGGGGTCATGTGTTTAGGTGGACGAGAAAAGCTAGATAACGTAATGCCGCGCAGCGGGGCAGAACGCAAGTTCGCCCGGGGAACATCTGATGATATTTCTCCAGGAAGTTGCACGTCATCTAAGTAGGAGCTTCCCCGACTCTTTGGCTTACGGCCTCTCTTCTTCCCCATGTAGATCGTTCCTCTTTTGCTAATATTAATTTGAGAACTAAGTTTCCCTCCAAAAGAGGACACGAGCGATGATAACGAGTCTGCTGACGGAGAAACCGGACGACCCGAAACCTTTCCGGTGCTTTCCGGTCCTATTTCTGCACAGATCCCTTCCTCATTATTACTCGTGGATTGAATCTTATTGATGTGTCTGATGATCGTCTTCATGGCAATATTCTTGGATATATCGATGTGGTGTTTGTTAGCATTTTTGGTACAGAGATCTTTAGCGCTCTGGACCACAGACTTCGCATGTTTGGGCCGTCCACGTTTTTTGGCAACAGGTTCACTTGTTGTTGGTTTGGGATTCTTTGTAGGATTGATGTCAGACACGTGGAACCTGCTGGGATGTAGATCTACTTTGGCTTTGATCATTTTTGGTCGACCTCTTTTTTTCGGCTGGGACTTTTCGTTAAGTGATGAAGGTTCTAAGATGTGCGCAGGAACATTACGTTCTGAATCCGTCGATGTCTTATGAGCTTCATTTCGGGAACTATTCTCAATCTCGTGGGTTTTGTCCGGCTGAGGATGCTGGACCTTTTGTTTACGTTTTCCTTGAGCATCGTGCTCAACTTTCTTCCTGTGTTTATCACTTTCATCTGTTTTGTCTTCCTTTTGCTCGGCGGGATTCGCTTGTGACTGGACTGTGATTTTAGGACTCTCATTTCGATCGTGACTTTCGTGTTTCCCATTTCGTCTGCTACCGTTCTCTTGCTGATCTGATCTGGACTCCGTAGCGGACGAGGAATCGTTTGCCCGATCCGATGAACGATTCTCCGGCAAATCTTTTCCACTCGGCTGCTGCTTTTTCTTTTCTTTCTCATCCCTCGTTGTTCTTACATCACAGTCCGGACCCGATAAATGTTCAACACGAACGTCACTCGACGTTTCGCCCGAATTCCGGTCTGAAGACTTTTCCAAACTAGTCTTTGCGTTTCTCTTTAGAAGACGAGTTGTTAATGTGGATGACATAGACTTTTTACTCTTCGGATCACCGGGATTCGTGTTCGGACTGGCCTGACCTCGTTCTGTTATGTCCTGATTAAGCATGTCGACGTCGTGCTGGGAGGCTGAAGGAGAAGAAGCGGGTTCGGAAGAGAGGATCTGCTCAACGGAAGTAGCTGGATTTATCTTCTCAGTGAAAGGTAATTTTCTTGATGAATGTGGCGGAACTGCATCATCCGACTTTGAGTCTGGCATCTTAGTTTGATTTCTAAGGACCTATAAAACAGAACATCCGTTATGAGCTGACAGTCGACGTCTTTTTTATTAAAATCTTTTAAATATATTCATCTACCAGTGATACCTCACTTATCACCCCTCATCACCGCCACTCCGGCACTATAGGAATTGGAATTTCTACAATCTAAAGACGCTGAACTTTTATACATGATTTTAAGGCTTTATAAACCGTTCTGACACACACACACACACACACACACCCATCTTTCGCTGGCGCTTGGCTTCGCTCTCAGAAACCTTCGAAGCCGCAGAACGTCTGAGTGGCATCGTAGGAACTGAATTATATCAATTTCATTTCAAATACCTGGAAATGTTCACAGATACCTGCCTGCGCAACAATCGGATGCCGATCTAAAGCGAAAGAGGAGAGACGGTAAGAGTCTCTCATGATTTTCACATCAAAATTACACAATACTGATTTAACATTAATAGTTTCATAATAGTCATGTGAAGCTGAGAGGGAACACTAGATTCATCAAATGATTATCTTCATGAGAATAAAGATTCAATTAAAGCCTGGACGGGTTTCTTATTCTAACATTAAGGTATCATCATCATCATCATCATTATTCCAGTGAAAAGGATCAATAGAAATTGAAAAGCTTCTACCTTTTTGGCTCTTATTGTACTTTGGGAATCTGAAGTCAGAGACGTGACACTGCTTGCGAGAGGCGAGTCAGGTGTAGGAATCTCTGTACTTGTAGTGCTTGGTGTCTTTTCATTCGTTACGAAGGCGTCGGTGTCGCCTCTCCTTCGGATTGAGTGATGACTTCGAGTCTTAGAGCTTTTACCGTCTCTTCTTCTACAGATACCGAGAGCCACGAGTTCAGGATTCTGAAACACACGAATGCTAGGACGACATATAAAGTTCTCAAGGCTCTTTGGTGGTTTCTTGGTTCGTTTTGTCACAAGCCCGGTCCGGATTCTGACGTTGGCTTCCGGACAGTCGGCTTCTTTAACATCCGATGAATCCTGTATCTTATCATCTTCCACGTCGAGTTCTTTATGGGAGATGTTCAGTTCAGGTTTGGTGCTTCTCAGGCGTTTTTTAGACTCCGTCTGCTCGTTTGCTTCCGGTGCTGTTGTAGATGAGTTAGACTTCCGTTTCTTATCCATTATGGTGTTTGGTGAAGTGCCCAAAAATAGCAGGCGAAAGCAGTTATTAAAAGTATTAAGTTTAAGCTGAAGATTAATCCAGGTATTAAGATGAACGCTTGCTCAACAGAAGTGGGGCGAAAAAAGGTCCAACTTTCCTTAAGCAATGCTGATTATTTTGATTCCTTTTATTATATTCTTGACCTGAATGGACGAGAGAAAGAGAGAAATTAAATGAGTTAATTGCAGTTCGGGAAATAACAACAGATGAATGACACGAAATGGACAGTAACAGTAACAAATAAAAAAGAAAAGCAAAACATTCTTAACCAAAAAGAACGAAAAGGTTTTTTTTGCATTTGCCATTTTCATAAAAAACAAAACGGCACAAAATGATCATTTAACAAATCAGAAAAATAGTTTAGAATGTAGAATCTCTCTTTTTCACTATTGTGCTTATTACACAAATAGGAATAAATCCATTTAACCCAATCCATGCAGTGAAACACATTTACACACTTTGGTGAAGTTGGCAGTGGTGGGCAGCCCTAGCCATGGCACCGGGGGGACCGTTAGGGGGTTCTGTGCCTAACTTGAGCACTTTAGTCAGGACCTGTCCACTGCTCCACTTCCACTCCAAAGTGAAAACTGGTCTTAAATCTGAACAAATGTCTCTGTCAACCCTTGTCAAGTCGATGCTAAAGTGATTCTACTCAAACCAAACCCTTGTTTTCTCGAGCACTCCTAAAAGCAAGTTCTTTCCCCCACACAGGCCGAGTTACTTTGGATAAAACTATGACATCAGTGTATTTATTTCCACAGGGGATGCATAACATCCAGTGTTCAACCTCTGGCCGGAGCAAAACTGAACATTACAACATTACGACACACCAGAACGGAATCGGATCCAAACTCAAAGTTGGGAAAGTTGACTCTGTGTCCTTCAAAGCACTTCTAGTTTCGATCCTAGAGCCAGAGTGCTTTACAAAGACAAGAAAAGAAAAAAAAAAAGCAGAAATCGATTACGGGCACTTTTCCATCGTTTGATTTTGTCATTTTGGTTGAAAAATAAATCATTCAAGTTCGATGCAGAACGCATTTAAAGGTGTGCCAAGAAAACTCTCAAAGGAATGATGGGAGGAAAAAATAGCCAGAGGAAAGCAGACCCCGCTCAGACAGGAGTGTGACAGGAGTGTGTGTGTGTGTGTGTGTAACCCCCATGACCTATAGCGTCTAACACAGGTTCATAACAAAACTATATAAAACCTTTAGACCTTTTAGACCCGCAGCTTTCAAAAACACTGAAAGTCCCTTAAATACATGGTTTCATATTCTTACAACTTCTCACATAGTCTATTTTAATCTGTTCTTTACACCTAAAAAGGGAAGAATTGTAAATACACATATCAATGTCATATCGATTCTTAAACACGGATATTTATAAAGCCTTGTAGGCAGTGGTTAAAGTATGTCCTTTCGTTGTGGAGTTTGCATGTTCTCTCTTTGTCTGTGTAGGAAAGACTGAATTTCTCTGAATGAACTTCTGATGGTAAGATCCCGGTAGTCAACCAATCATAAGTAAAGTACCCTTGAGCAAGGCACCCACCACATAATGCACTTATGGTTCAGCTCGTCGGGTCATGAATTGACAAATGAACATTTTCCGATCGATTACGACGTTGTCCAGGACTCAAGTCATCCAGGACTCAAGTCATCCAGGACTCAAGTCATCCAGGTCTCAAGTCATCCAGGACTCAAGTCGTCCAGGACCTGTTGAAATAACGCAGGCCAGGATCATTACGTTACCACCACCAGGTGGACTGGTGCTGTAAAACTTCCAACAACAAGCACCGGAGCAACTTAGAATGGAATAGCTTGGCTGTCAAAAAGTCTAAATCAGGCATGTCCAGAGTCCGACCGCCGGGGGTCGACTGTGGCCCGTGTTCACATTTCCACCGGCCCGCAGCCTCGGTCATAAAATTTCAATGTTGACCACAGTCTAATATTCACACATACAAAAATGCTATTTTAGATCTCACCAGAAGGCACTGTACATTTGTGAGTTTGACCAAATCTGGCCCTCTTTGTACCCCTTGTAGCCCCATTGTACGTAACCGTAACCCTCCCTCCCATTGCAGTGCCGGTCCCCTGCCCAGACGAATAGGTAGAGTTGTAGCAGCAAGGGCATCCGGTGTAAAAGATGTGCCAAGTCGAAAGTGGTCGCGGATCACCATCTGAAACTGTCTATGTGGAGTTTGCATGTTCTCCCCGTGTCTGTGTGGGTTTTCTCCCAAAGAAGACCAAAGGCAGGTTCATTTGTGTGTATGTGTGTATATATATATATCTGTACCCTAATCCTACAAGATTGGTGAGCCATTCAGGTGTCTAGTTGATTTGCCCAGTGTGTGTGTCCCACCTTGACCTTAAACAAGATTAAGCAGTTGTAAAAACTACGTAATGGATGAATGGACGGACGGACGGACGGACGGACAGACTAATCCTCTAATTTAATAACATTTCAGTATTTAGAGGTTTGTGACTAAAACAAATCACCGCTGGGCCACTGGGGATATCATCCCGGTAACAGACGTCTCGTTGTGATGCTTTGGTGATGTTCTGACGTCTGCCAAAGGGGTTCCAGTGGGTTCGTCTGGTTTTCTCCCCGGGAAAGAAGTGCTCCAGAACGGAGACCGTGATTGCCACAGACAGCTCGGAGGGACTCGAACCCACTTCTCTCCCTCCTGTTTTTTCTGTCTCTCTCTCTCTGACCCAGTTATATAAATAAATAAATAAATAAAAGACCCAGCTGCTCCCAAAATAGAAGAAACTTGAACACAAAGCGATTTGGAGGAACGATTCGGTGATTAATTATACAACGGCGTTTAAAGATTAGACCGGGACACTAGTCCAGGACTAGTCCTACTCCTGCTGAAGGTATTAAACGTAAATATGTGTCTCTTAACGACTGTTAATAAACAGTGCATTAGGCAGAGCTGCCTTGAGGATTAGGTCATCCCAGGGGGTACGGAAAATGTCGTACGAGCAAGAGAACATACCAAATATTTATACATATATATATATATATACACACACATATGTGTGTAGTCTACGAGGTAAGCATGCAGCTGCCTAGAGCGACGAGAGCACCGGAGCGAACTACGCACATGCATCCGAAGTCACAACGCATTCGTAAACGCAACCAATGGCTCCAAAAACGGAAGCCCGAGTTTGAGACGCGATCCAATAACATTACGAGTCCGGATGAAAGCTACCGAGTCTTGTATTACTTACCAGCGAGTGTGTGGAGAATGTTGCCGGGTGAAAGAGAGAGAGACAGAGGGGTAGATGGGTGTGTGTGTGTGTGTGTGGGGGGGGGGGGGTAAGAGGGGGGTGCACACCGGACTTCTGCTGGTTTCTACCGGAGCGCGTTGGAGCGAAGGCTGGGATGTTGCGTGTGTGTGTGTGTGTGTGTGTGTGTGTGTGTGTGTGTGTGTGTGTACTGATGGAGCAGTA
>JAOTRQ010064790.1:0-13104 GCA_028565875.1 Hoplisoma paleatum
AGGGCACGGCTTCCTTAGTTATTAACTAAATATTAAAATAAATAAATAAAGTTTGAAGCAAAAAATACAACGAATTTGAAAAAACACGAACATGAGCATTGTAACAGGTGACACGCACTGTTCGCGCATGCGCACTGATGATGACAACAACCCAGTATGCTCACTTCATTTATAAAATATTAGAATGACTGGATATTAGACTAATGTTTTACTTGATACTTAATAAAAAAGTAACAGTTGGTGGAAGTGTTGTGTTGCTGCCATTCTGCTTCTCCTGTCTGATCACTCAGGTTTGATGACTATGAATGCAGTGGGCAGTGATGTCCTATAAATGACCATGTTACCTGTTCGCGCTCCCTTTTAGCTAGGTTGTAATAATTAGGGGTGCCAGAGCCTATAGCTAATCTCTCAAAAGCTGTGTACTTTTTTTAAACTAAATGAAAAGCTCCAGCTTATGTTTACTGAAATACAGCTAGTTCTAACCAATCCTTCGTTAATAGAATTATGTTAAATATTTTTTTTGTTAAGATTTATTAAGTCTCATCCAGTCCACTAGTGCTGGATGAGCCCTGCTGAGTTTAAAACCTTCAATGTCTCTGCCTGAGTTTTTTCTTATCACAGTCGCGTTAGGCTTGCTCAACGGAAGAGGGATATTTATTCCTTTGTCTTTAACTATGTGAAGCTGCTTTATGACAATTGTCTATTGTAAAAAGTACTATACACAAATAATTGACTTGACCTGAAGCATAAACCATGACCAAGACTGTCAAGAATGTCATGACTTGATCCAAGGCAAAAGACTAGAATAAGTGCTGAGGACTGTCCTGCAGCTGTTTAATGCACTTTAAAACTGTTCAAAACAGGTCTTTGAGCCATTAATCAACATGCAAGTCCTGGTTACTTTAGAATTAGTATTCACAGCATCCTCTTCATCATGGTTGCCAGTGAGCCTAATGTGATCAACAGGTTGTAACAGAGCAACAGAGAAGACTGGAAGAAGTAGAAATGGACTTCTTTTTGTCACCTCCCACACATCATTGTGAAAAGTGCCCTGCGAAACCGTTTGATAAATGCACACAACCATAGGAACCTTTCAGGGAGGTCAAAGGCTAAGTGTCACATTAGATCATCCAAAACCATTTACACCAGTGTGGGCTGTGTGCTTGATGACCTGGAAGGGTACCAATACTCCATATTCAAAGATTTACCACCAGAACAGAAGGAAACAGTCTTTTTAAAATGTGCTAGGGGGACTTGTCCCCCATAACTCTCACCCCCCATAAAAATGTTTTTCTATTTGAAATTGACATACCTAAAACCACATAAAATTTTCTAAAAATAAAATGTCCAGTATATAACCAACATTGTTGGTGCACAAAACTAAAACGTCTTGGCTAGAAATGTTAACAATATGATTTTTAATGTGATATCTGCACTTTTGGCTCTGTTTAGAGATTTGTGCTAAACATGTGTAGCACTTTTTAAAGCAATTTTTTTTAGCACGTGTAACTTTTTAGGTAGGTGTAATTTCATAAAAATGTCAATGCACTTCAGAGTACCTCAGACTCTAATCATGAACATAGTTTACTTTACTGGCCGCATACTTATACATTTACGTTCAGGTATCTTATATGTTTGTTGAGTAGAGGTTTTTTGCTGTCACTATTAAATAATCTTCAAGATACAGCAGAAGACCACACACAAAGAGGCACACCGTCACACACAATGTTTACTAGAAGGTTCCACAATGCTCTCATACCCTAAAAGCTTACTCTGAAATATTCCAGCATGTCTTGCAATAACAAACATATTTTGATGATATTTTGGCACGTCTTCTATAGAGAATAGATATTAGGTTTATATATGATGAATTACAAATTTTAATACCAATCTAGGATCATCTTTCTCAAACAGACATATAATCAGTCCTAACTGTGGCCTCAAATCGGTATTTTTAACTCCAAGTGAGAGGGACGGAGGACAAACCTGGCTGATTGTGCTCATGGCTCGCATGTAGCTCTCATTACGTGAACGAAATTTGGGTGAGGACAGTAGGCCTACAGGGTCCAGGCTGTCCAAACTGCGGTTGATGGACACCTCACTCACCGCTCGCAGGTAGCTGTGGCTTCGAATCTGCAGCTTGGGAGAGTGCGATTCAGTGCTGATCCTGGAAAAAGAGAGCAAAGAAGAGCAAGGAAAACTGTTAATTTTAATAATTTCTAATAAACTAATAATCCTTTCATAAAAAATGTCAATCAAAAATTAAAAAAAAAATTTCATTTAAAAAATGCCATCAACTGTGCACCCCTTAAGTTTGGGTTTGCAACCCAGCTGGGTCATTACCCTAGTACTCAGAAAAGATTCACCTCTCTGCATGTTTAGATGCTTTCTGCGTTCCTGAAGGCATTATTATTTGTCAGGGACAGTGTATAACCGCCTGTGGCATTTATTGCCACAGTACAAACTAGAAGGTTTAAAAGTGTTATTAGCTGTTTAGAGGTAGCAAATTTGATTTGTTTCCTGTTTTCAGCTTCAGGCTTCTTTTTGTTTCCTGGTCTCGCTTCATGGCGAGTAGCTGTTGGGACACCATGTATGTGCCTGGCTTGTGGTGCTCCCATTCCAGCACTCATAGGTCTTTCACGGTTCTGAGAGGTGCTGGTCATTTGCTTCACCAAGGCGATAAAAGTTCCTGTATCCCTTGCACATTTCTTTTTGTTTTGTTTTCTGTTTTTAGCCACCAGGCTTTTTGTTTCCTGGTTTCGCTCCATGGCGAGTAACTTTTGGGACACCCTGTATGTGCCTTGTTTGTGCATGGAACATTTTTACACTGTAACAGCATTTATTGTGTGGTAGCAATATCAATTCTCAAGAATTTTATTATTTAATTATTTAGTTTTATCAGCATATATATTGTGCCTTTAATAATTTTAGATTTATTTGTTCTTATATGTGCACATCTGTTAGGAAACGGGTTGAGGACTCTTTGATTGCCACAAACACAAACACACCAGGAGCCGGACACGGAGGACTAACTTTAACCAAACTGAGTTTTAATGACAGAACTAAAATACAAACACCGACAGAAACAAGAAAACAAAAAGATGATCTGGCGCCGAGCCTGGGTGAAACACAGGCTTTTATGCACCAGTCCGTTAGTCCTCAAACGCGCTCAGGTGCGCCTCGTCAGGGCGTGATGACCGGAGGGGTGTGACCGGAGGAGGAGCCGTTCGGGTGTGGGTAAACACCGTTCCTCACATTTCCCCGCCCCTAAGATCTCTCCCCCTCCACCAGAGGGACTTGCTTCAGGGAGGGTTGCCATGGGCACCGGAAAACGGGGCATCGGGGGTTTCAGAGGTAAGCGGAACGGGCCTGGTACTGCGGCGCCGGCCCTTTCGTCTACGGAGCGGCAGGCAGGTGATCCGAACCAGCTTTCTTTCACGGACGGGGGTTCAGGTAAGCAGACGTCAGCTTCAGGGTTCAGACGGGTGGACGTCAGGAGAGTAGACGTCGGTGGTTCAGGAGAGCAGACGTCGGCGATTCTGGGTTCAGGTGTGCTGGGATTAACATCCAGCAGGCGGGTAGACAGGAGCGCTGGGATTAGCATCCAGCGGGTAGGTAGCCAGGAATGCTGGGATTCACGTCCAGCAGGCAGGAATGCTGGGATTCACGTCCAGCGGGTAGGTTGTCAGTAATGCTGGGATTCACGTCCAGCGGGTAGGTGGTCAGGAGTGCTGGGATTCACGTCCAGCGGGTAGGTTGCCAGGAATGCTGGGATTCACGTCCAGCAGGCAGGAATGCTGGGATTCACGTCCAGCGGGTAGATTGCCAGGAATGCTGGGATTCGCGTCCAGCGGGCAGGTTCAGGAGAGGTGTGCAGTGTGTCCCAAAGCGGCCAGATCATTCTGTTAGGAAACGGGTTGAGGACTCTTTGATTGCCACAAACACAAACACACCAGGAGCCGGACACGGAGGACTAACTTTAACCAAACTGAGTTTTAATGACAGAACTAAAATACAAACACCGACAGAAACAAGAAAACAAAAAGATGATCTGGCGCCGAGCCTGGGTGAAACACAGGCTTTTATGCACCAGTCCGTTAGTCCTCAAACGCCCTCAGGTGCGCAACGTCAGGGAGTGACGACCGGAGGGGCGTGACCAGAGGAGGAGCCGTTCGCATGAGGGGAAACACCGTTCCTCACAGTTGCTAAGGTTTATTGTTTTCAAGCTGTTGTGTTAATTTAGGTTGAGAGATAATTCAGCTTCAGCAAAGTTCTCTTAGTTCAATAATGACAAAACCTATAAATAATGATTGAAGAAGAAATGTCACGTCATGTCAAAATTAATAATGATAAAAAATAATTGATACTACTACTAACAACATCAAAAACAACTGCAATAATAATACCCCCCCCCCTAAAAACTAAACAAATAAAAACAAACAGTCTAGTACAATGATGCATTAGAGGACTATCTGTCCCGTTTTCTACACTAATGCATATTCGATTTTCGGTTTTGCTGAGTACACTAGCCCATTTATAATGGTCTAGTCTAGAAAAGCAAGTACCCCTAACTATTTATAACCAGGTGCAAATGTATCATAAATATAAAAAAAGGCTTAGCCATTTTATTGAATACATTGTATGTATGTATGTACCACAACCTTTGTCCACCCTTGTTTACTTGACCAGCCCACTAGCTAGAATGACAAGATTAAAACAGTTAGCATTGCAGCAATAATAGTATTGTTAATAATTATAAAAACAACAATAACAATAGCCAATGCTAAAAATAAATACGCATCACATGAAAACAGTTTTATAAAAAAAAAACTGTAACTGGATTTAACCAAACATCAGTGAGATTACCAGACTACAAAGCAGTGTGTCTGCCTGTTTTTCCTCCTGCCAGCTATAAATGTGAGGTTGACAGAGAAAGGGCTGCTGTAGGAACAGTGGTGGCTGGTATCAGTGGCTCCAGACATATATTGAAAGTAATGAAGTTAGTGGGTGGACCTGAATGGCTGATTCTGGCAAGGCAAAAAATGTGGGGCCCGTTCGTGCTTACACACCATGTGGACCTTGCTGCCACGGTTTAGAGTAATTGGATTTCCCTTATGCCTGTGCCCACTTCTGGCCAGACACTGTGCTGTGACATTAAACACTTTTATCTACAATATAAAAATAAAGCATAACACCATGTTTTGTGATTTAAGTGTGTGGAACTCAGTTCAACCGCTCAATATTTTCTGTTTTAACAGACTTGACTGAAAAATAGTTTTGTTTGACTGAAAAATAACATGTTTGTGCGCACCCTGTAGAATGATCGGACGGGAGCTGTGCCAGACCAAGTCTGTATACTCCAAACTTTAGGAACATTTACAGGAGCAACCTCAAGAATTTGGTTCCCGGTTCAGCTTAAGTATTCCTGGTTTTCCGAAATGTGTTTCCAATAACACCATCTGGTGCTGCCACCTGCTGCCGCTCAATAAATCACAACAATATGTGCCATTCCAAGACAAAGCTGTGGCTGACACAACTGTGTTCACGATCAAGAAGCGTTTAGTGGATAATGTGTGATCTATGAGTGGCCTGTTGTTGAGAAATTGATCAGAAATGTCATACATGACTTTGTTGTGTGTTTTGGGAAAGCAACGCAGACAAGGACAAGGACATTGCTGAAATGGGAGAAGAAGGCTTTTGCAACAGGCAGAATTCAAATGCAACGCTGTGATTTGGAAGACCATCCACAAAGCATGAAACGTGCAATATGTCAATTACCAATTATATCCATCTGTAAATGTGTGGCTGATATGGAAACATTAGATTCGACAATGCAAAAACAGCAAACAGGACTTGAAATTTTGGCATTAATTACAAGCTAAGAAGTTGCATTAATTCTGAGTGAACAGAGGTCAAATCCAATGCTGCACCAATTTCCAACAAATGCTGAGAAAAAAAATCAGATGCAATCTATTTCAATCTATTTCAGCTGTGATATCTTACACATGCACGACTTGTTCAAACTTAGAAATCATACTTTTTCAGTTCAATTGTTGACCGCTGTATTTTCACTTCACCGCTACTATTGTTTTGAATCTTCTTTAGAATCATGATCGATGATTATATTATTAAAATAATGCACAAAAATCACTGCATTATTAGAATATGTAAAGATAAAGATAACCGAGATTGCAATCTATTTTAGCTGAAAATGTATCTTTATGGGAAAACAATATGCACATTTCTAGCAGAGATTGCACATAACCCACCACACACGAGACTTTTCAGAGTCACCACATATATGTTGCAGAACATAAGCAAGTGGACTTGTCAATGTATTTGGCTATGCAGAGATTATTGACAATAAAAATGATTCTAAAAATAGGGGTATATGGACTTTGTACGCACTCAGTGGGAGCCCGGTTAATGACCACAATCCATTCCGAAAGGTCGGTTGGTATCCGAAATGTTCACTATCCTAAACACATTTCTCCATAAGAAATAAGGGAAATAGAAATAATTCGTTCCCAGCCTTGGTTGACTCGTTAATATATGAAAATTACACGATATACAGGTATGCTTTTAAAATGAGAACAGTTATAATACAGTACACATGGAGTTAAATAAACATAAACAAGCATTTAAACATAAAACATTTAGTAAACAAGATAAAATGTACCGTTTTGACCGTAATTGGATGTAGGGGGGGTTGTCCCCCTCCATGAGAAAGTCAGTCATTGTATATTCGGGGGTAACTTCCCTTCTCGGTCGCTTTCAGATAGAAAAAACTTGTCCAGTGTCTGTTGTCCACTTCGACCTGCCGTATTTAAGCCGTTATATCTGTCACACGCACGGCTTGTTCAATTGTTGGCTGCTGTATTTTCACTTCGCTGTTACTATTGTTCTGAATCTTCTTTGGAGCCATGATCGATGGCTTGATTAAAATAATGCACAAAAATCACTGAATTATTAGAATATGTAAAGAAAGATAACCGTTTGTAACTGTATTAAGCGCGAATGACACTCGGTCAGAGATGCGGGTCACGTGGTGATGATGTAGTTGATGTAGGGATGTTCACTATCCGAAATTTTGATTGTTATCCGGAGCAAATTTTTTGTGAAATGGTTGGTCGTTATCCGAATTGGTCGCTATCGGAGGCGTTTGTTAACCAAGGTTCCACTGTATAATGTATTTTGCAACAATTTCTGATTGTTCTCAGTACAATCAAGAATTAACAAGGATATGGTGAATATGATATCCAACTGTATAATGCTGCTGTTGCTCAACGCATCCTTAATGTAAAATTTTTGTAGGACACTGCTGGTCAGGAAAGGTATCGAACCATCACAACAGCTTACTACAGAGGAGCTATGGGCTTTTTGCTCATGTACGACATCACCAATCAGGAGTCCTTCTATGCCGTACAGGACTGGTGAGGCCCTTTTATGTACAAGCACTTTAGCAGATGTTTTTTTTTTATTTAAAGTGATTTCCACTATACAGCGTTTGGTGTACAGCAAATAGTGGCAACCTAGTAGTGGTGGACTTTTAACTACTTCAATGACCTTTTTCAGTTTTTTGAACATCGCTCACTAAGAATATGAATCTCATGTAAGACCCTCAACTCTCAATTGCTTGAGATAATACACCGTCTCTTTGGATTACAACCTGTTTTAGTGTCATCTTTTTTAGTCTTTAGTAAATTGTGTCTAATTTTGTGTTCCAGGGCAACTCAGATTAAGACTTACTCATGGGACAATGCTCAGGTAATTCTGGTGGGTAATAAATGTGACTTGGAGGACGACAGACTAGTGGCAACAGAAGATGGACAGAGACTAGCTAATGAGTTGGGTACGTCCTTTTATTTCCACCGTTTTGCATTTCTTCTTTGTATTCTCTCTCTCTCTCTCCAATTTATTTTTTTACTTTCCTGCATTGGAGATGGTTTGGCAAAGGTGTGGTCCTTCTCTATGACTAAGAAATAAAACACTGTCGATAAGGAATGTGTATAAGCCAACAAAAGGACTGAAACTCCTGGCCAAATAATTTCAGATCCCTAGCACTCTAGCATAGGCTAGCACTCATCAGGGACAGTGTAGCCTAGTTGGTATAGCTTTGGGCTAGCAATTGTAATACTGGGGGTCTTCTCGAGCAAGGCCCTTAACTCAATGGCCAACCTTGTGCTCTGACATTGCAATAGGAAGGAATTTTGTTGTGCAGTACATCTGTGTTCTACTGTACTAATTTTAAATTATAGTTACATTATGATGGCATCACACCATTTTGTCACTTTTCCAGATGTGGAGGTCCCATTTGCAGAGTAAATGCCATATAATTGTCATCATCAGAGACTCGTAGTAACAAATTTAAGGTTTTTGCAGTAACGCCCTAGATCATTACTTGACATAAAACATTCATGTTGTATATATTTTTAACAGAATATTTCAAACTTCACAACGTTTGCACACATGTTACACTGCAATATGATTGAGTCAGTGTTGTGGACTGGATTATAAGACACAAAAACAATAAACATGGACGTCAAGATTGATCAAGATAATGCTACAAGTGTTTTAAGCTGTAACTTAATAAAATAAGGTTTTTGGAATAACTATTTTGCAAAAACTCTGTGTGTGTGTGTGTTTGTTTTTTCTTTGGTTTCCAGGCTTTCATTTTTTTGAGGCAAGTGCTAAAGACAATATTAATGTGAAGCAAGTATTTGACCGGCTCGTTGATGTCGTCTGTGATAAAATGAACGAGAGCATGGATGGACAACCTAGCCCAATAGCTAATCACAATGGACCAAGTCTACAAGAAGCGCTCCCTGCTGGACAGAGTGGCTGCTCATGTTAAAAAAATATCACACTCCCCCCATTTAGTTAATACATTGTAGTACAGGTTAAAACTTTTACCATGCAAACATTGTAATTACAATTTCATCAATTCCTGTGAAATAACTTGATTGTTGGTTATGACAAAAATATTTTCTCTTCTTCGTTTGGTTGAGATGTGATGGGAATTATATTCCTTATAAGTGAATAATGCAGGGAAACTATAGACTATAGACTTTTTCATTATTACATTACATTACATTGCATTTAGCCGACGCTTTTATCCAAAGCGACTTACATTTTCACAGAAATGGTTCAATTTCTAATGCCTTTTAAAATTGTATGGTTCTGGGGGAAAAAACTACTTCATTATCAAGCATGTTTGCAACCTTATAGTTAAGTTGTAAAACTTTCCAGTTGCACTGAAATACTGTTTTGAGCAATTGAAAGGCCCTACAGTGGCAACTTGATAGTAGTATGGCTTAAACTTACTTTTTGATATTCTAGCCCTGTATTTTAAAATCTAAGACATCGCTGCCCTTGAGATTTAAATCCAATCTACTGAAGATCAGTACAAAAAAACATGGCAATGGTATTAAGTAAAGTTTTTCTGGGTGGTGCAGTGCTGGGGGAGAAATCAGCAAATTGGTTAATGGAAATAATTTTTTTAATGAATCTTGCATGCTCAGTTTCAGGCCTACAATTTTAGGCCGGGAGGTTGGGGGCACTAACCAAAAAACAAACAAAAGACGTCTGAAATTCTACGTCTCAGCCTTAATCTTAGATGGACCTTTTTCAGATTAAATTTTGCAGCTGTAGTGAATGTATGCTTTTAACAGTCGTTTTTGGCTTACTCAACACTCTGGTGGTGCCTACTTTGTGATGTCTAGTGTAAAAGGCTGTTGCAAAACTGTTTCTGGTAACATTGAGATGACCGTTACAAGCGTCTGGGATCTTAGCAATGTAGAATTAATGATTAAAGATCACAAAATTGGTGAAGACTATGTTTATTCAGTTTAGTTGCAGTCAATCAGAAAGTTGCCGGTTCCAGCCCTTCAAATACTTAACTCTCACTTGGCTGATGTCATAATTTTTACAATGCTTGGGATTAAAATATCTGCCATGAGGGAACTTTTCACATGTTTTTATTTTATTTTTTGGTTTAAATACATACTCATATGAAAGAAGCGGATGTCATTATGCTTTATTATCTGTTTTTCATGCATGTATTTTATATAATGTGACTGATTAGACCAGGGGTGTCAAACCAGATCCACGAAGGGCCGGTGTGGCTTCTGGTTTTTATTTCAACCAACCAAGGAGGTCACATGATCAGCTGGTTAACTGAGACCAGCTAATTAAACTAGTGAAATCAGGTGTGTTCTGATCCGGTTGGAATAAAAACCCGCAGCCACACTGGCCCTTTGAGGATCGGTTTGACACCCCTGGATTAGACCATCTTGTGAATGTAATTTTGATACAGTATTGAAAATGAATGAATTAGTAAAAACATACAAATGTGTGTGTTTGATACAGAAGCATGCATTTATTCTGCTGTCTATAGTTTGCTGTAACATGCAGGAAGGACTTTTTAGAGGCAAAACACACCAACTATGAAGCCAAGTTCCCAGTCGTAATAGCATTGTGATTCTTTTGTTGGAGCTATATTTAACTTTCCTCTCCACTTTATTTTGGAACGACCTTATTTTAAGAAATGTTACGATATTGATGTAAATCCATCGTAAAAATCGTGATGCATAATTTGTATGTATTGAACCTAATGAGTTGCACAATATATAACACTGAAATGGTTTTCTGTGGCTGTGCTGATATCTCAGTGGTAATCTTTCCTGCATTTACTCGTAATGGGGCAAACAAACCGTTCCTAGACACCCTCAATCTTCACTTTTTGCAACACTAAACAACAATTTACAACTCTACCAAAACCATTAACAGAACAATTTAACATAACCAGCCACTCAAAACAAAAGAATTCACATCCAGTGAACAAAACCCAACTCCAATAGCAAGCCTTGGTGACTGCAGACCAGAATATAGAAAAGCTGTTTTCCTTTGTACATTGAGGTTTTATGCTCTGTTTACAAACATTGATTGTAAATGTTTACATTGTCGACAAGAACTGACAAATGTAATCTAACAGTGTTTAACATAATGTCATAAATGACAAAAAAATCTTCATAAGCAAACATATTGGATTATGATTTCAAAATTAAAAATGGGAAAAGTATTCGGAATACTAAAAAAAAACATGATAAGCACATGCCCAACTGTTCAAAAAAAAGAACCAAATGCAAGGTCCAGGTTCTTCTAAAGAATGTCAACTCTACCCAATCACATAGGCACTAGATTGGGGGGTCACACATCAGTGCAAAACTGGACCAAATCTGAACCACAAGATAAAGGACATATTTATCTGAGGAACAAATCTACACCACATATTTGGTTCAGATTTGGCTCCATTGGCACGCCATCATTTTTAGGTTTCACCTTTACGCTGCATAGTGGGTTTATTAAGGGTAACAGCAGTAAACAAAAATGGGAACTAAATTATTATTCTTCTGGTCAACAGTACAGGAAAAGGTCAATTTAGCTGTGAACCATAAGAACATGCAAAACACTAGTCGCCACTGACAAGGCTGGAAAGAAATGTAGGAAAGCAAAGCGTGATTTTAAAAGTATTGTTTCTACTCCAATCCACTTTGGGGAGGGCAGTGCGTTTTAAGTTAAACTGTCACCTACCAATAATCATCATTAAAGAAGAAACGCTGCTGGGTTTGTAGTGGAGTTTCATCTGTTAGTAAAACATTTATTTATATTTGTCTTCATAAAATACCTTCTAAGGAATAATGGCAGCATAGTTAGTAATAATATAATTAACTGTGAGGATTTGAGGAGCTTTAACTCGCTTCTCATTTAAACACAAAGCTCTAACTTCTCTGTTATCTGTTAGGATTACAATGATTTCAGTAAGGTTGGCTCATTGCTCCTGGTGTGTACTTTATCTGAGACCTGAAATTGGGGCCCTGGGTCATGTGGAAAAATTGTGAAACCCATCTCCAGTAGTGCAACAATAGAAAATATAGGAAATCTGACATATAGTCTGTTTTCACAAACTGTACAATAAAAGAATCGGAGGCTTACTCTGCTGGTGAACTAAATTTTAATGAAAATGGTTTTAATCCCTCTCCCTTACCGCTCCTTCTTGACACAATAAATGCACTGTTGTAGCCTCCACGTCAAGTTAAGTACATAAGCAGGTAATACCGTTAGGATAACACAGGAACTTTGAGGTGATGGAGGTAATGTTAGTTTTATTACATGAGAATGATTAACAATGGCGGTTGATTAGTGTCAATATTAATTGGTATTTCCATACTTCATAAAATCTGGCAGCCACGCCCCTTTTTTCTGATAAAATAGCAAACGGTCAAGACAGAAGTGTTGGGTGAGCAAGTGTCCATTTTAGGCTACATCATAACATTTTAGATATTTAGGTTATTGGCGTGTTGAAAGGCTGCATAATAGTTTAAATTTGTTTCCTCTCTGCTGTGGTTTAACATGTTTTTTTTAAAAGCACTCAAACAAGTGCAATTTAGGCATGACTAAAGTAAGTGTAAAAAAGTATAAAAGTAAGATGAGTAAACTGTAGGCAAATAAGAGTAAAACAGTATCAAATACTTTTAAGAAATAGTTGCGTTGCATGAATTCATAAATCAGACCTGTTTGCAACTTGATACAAATACATATTATAGCTGTTTAAAGGAGGGAGCCTGAAGAAAGGACTATACTCTTAGTTTTTGCCACAAAACCTCAACCTAGAGGAAAGATGAATATTGACAAGAACGGATCTGACCTGAATTATGTGTCTTTTCCACAAATATAGTTCTTTTGTTTGATCAGGAGGGCTGCCGTCTGGTGCTCTCTGTCCGGTTTCCTCCGATAGGTACTTTCCGTATTCATGTTTGACGTTTCCCTATTTCTCCAGCCCAACCTAGGTTAGGGAGGGATCCTTCTCATGTCCGGTCCAGATCGCACCAAGACGAACTGTCACCGCTTATCCTGCTCGACAACGCCAATCTGTTATGGAAAAAATTAAACACAAGCCTTAGAGTTATTGACAAAGAATCTGCCTAGGATTTGGGCCGAGTCAAATTGAAACACACGTCTGAATATCTGTCAGAAATCCCGCATCTGTCTCTCCTCCGGTTTTCACTCATGTCACTCGCTCACCTAGCCCCGCCTTCTAGCACT